>JAHZMV010002001.1:0-16038 GCA_027743765.1 Coecobrya sp. COE2
TTCGATCGCGAAATGTCAACCTTCGAAGAGCTGGACCCAGATACCTATGCCAAAGAGATGAAAATGCTGCCACAGTGTCTTAGAGAAGTCATTGAAGAAGTCAGAGGAAACATCAGAACAGCTCAGAACATTAGCAAACAACATTATGATAAGTCACGAAGACCACACGACTTGGAGCCAGGGCAATGTGTGATGATCAAGAACCACCAGTTGTCGAATAAATCAGCTCAAGTGATGCAGAAGCTCTGCAGAAGATTTATTGGACCTTACAGACTTGGAGAACAGAAGAATGAAGTAACATTCGACATTTTAACGATCCCAGAAGGCAAGTCTATTGGCGTGAGACACGTTTCAGAAATCAAGAAGTTCATACCAAGGTCAGGAACGCTGGCGGATGAACTCAGGTCTCCAGAATGTATGGAGACTCATCCTGTAATTAGGAATAATGGCCGAGTCAAGCCACGGATTAACTACCGAAAGATGACTAACTACGATCTCCGTAGTAGGGCTCCGAAGCCTACTACTTAGAGGTCACCTTCCCCATATATTTCGTACATGTACATATGTAAATAGTGGCATAGGATAGCGAATATATCCTAACAATAATTGTTATAGTTAAGAGAAAAATTGTGCACACGGTGGGGAGTTATGACTCTCACCAATTCGAAAACTCTAGCCAAGCAGGCAAGAGTACAAACGGTTTTCTCGCCAAGAGGCAAGATGCCGGATACAAAAGGTTTTCTCGCCAAGAGGCAAGATGCCGGATACAAAAGGTTTTCTCGCCAAGAGGCAAGATGCCAGATTCAAAAGGTTTTCTCGCCAAGAGGCAAGATACCAGACATAAAGGTTTTCTCTCAAAGAGGAGAGATGCCAAAACACCACGTAGAATTCGAAGGCTTTCTGTCCAAGAGGAGAGATACCGGAGAATGCGATTTTGAGGTTTGCTAGCATGGTATTTGCAGCTACCGAGAGAAAATATACATTTACTCGTCTAGATTGACAAGTTATGTAGGAATCATGCATCAACATAATTGCATTTACTCGTCTAGATCGATAAGTTATGTAAGAAGACGTAACAATTTTGTTGTTTGCAGATGGACGTGAGAAGAACACAGATGTCGTTTGCGAAGAAACGAAGAATATGCCAGCGAGCTTACGGTTCTGTCGCAACACGACCATTCGATCAGAAGGTACCCAGAGATGAAAGTGGGGGAATGACAAAATACCGGTTCCAAGCATTCCACGAGGAGGCAATTCGACGCAACTTTAAACCCTTTTGGCAAAGGATTCATCCGCACGAAGATATGATAGAGAAGTGGGTGATTCCGGAAAATATACTCGTGCCTCCAGGAGCTTTCCAGTCACCTAATATGGAAACGGGGAGATCGGAGTACGTTGACACGACCCAGAAAATGGCTAAGATGCTGCCACAACTAACAGCAGCAACAGAGTTAATGATTGACTTGGAGTTCTCGCTAGACCACGGTTATCAACATCAATACGTGGCTCTGATCCAAATCTCCAATCGCAACTGCGATTTCATAATTGACGCGCTGAGATTATGGGGGGAGATAGGGCAGCTTAAACCTATCTTCGAGGGGACGAGGACAGTGAAGATAGTCCACGGGGGTGCTAATGATCTTCTGGCGCTTCAGAGATTCTTTGGCATCTTCCCAGTAGCCGTGATTGATGTGCAGTTAGTGCATCAAATCATTCAGAGGACTGAAGCCATGGTGGGTTTTGAGGAATTAGTTGAGACGTACTTGGGAGACGGACTTCGGGAGGACAGCCTGAAAATACTCCAGGGTGCTGATTGGACTCGCAGGGTACCCCACGAAACTGGGCGAAGGTCACTACATCCAGACCTATTTTACTACGCGAGACGAGATGTCCATTTCGGCTTCCGAATTTGGGACAATATGAAGTTAAGGCTCGCTTCCCAAGAGGGAAGCCACCTTACTTCTTTGATGAGCAAGCTGAAGAAGCTTACAAGGAACACTGGCAGACCGTTATCGTACAAGCAAGCGGAGTGGGTGATGGACGAGTCACTAACGGGATGTCGAAGAGAACTGTTTAGAGAGCTTCATGAGTGGCGTGACAGAGTTGCCAAAACCCGGGACTTGAGACCATTTGTCGTAGTTTCGGACAAGATCCTCAATCAAATGGCAAGTGAAGTGTCTATGCCAGAGCATTTTAAGGAACCACTCTACCACAGAGATTGGTGTCCACAAGCCACTCCTGATGATGTCGATTTCGTCCAAAGGCTTATCGTGAAGTACAAAGGGGCCCACCCACCCCACACTTCTACTCCTAACTCGCAAGGAGTTAGAGTTTTACCCGAATACCCGAGCAGTGAGGAATCGGATGAGGACATTCAAGTCCATATCCACAACAATGTGTTCTTTGAGAACGTGGATGCGATCTGGAAGGATAGCGAACTCGAGGACCCACCCACCCCACACTTCTACTCCTAACTCGCAAGGAGTTAGAGTTTTACCCGAATACCCGAGCAGTGAGGAATCGGATGAGGACATCCAAGTCCATATCCAGAATGATGTGTTCTTTAAGAACGTGGACGCGATCTGGAAGGATAGCGAACTCGAGGGAATGATTCCGCAGGAACCCAGTGTAGAACCAGAGTCCACTGTGAGGGAAACCGAGAAGGATGTCAGTCTGGAACCCGAGGAAGGAGAAGGGGATACTGAAATGATTAATGATAATGAGATGAATAATGTTACTTTACTGAATAGGAATAGTAATAATGACTCAGGGTGCTTTCCAGATATGATAGTTACAGTAGAAGAAGAGGGGAGAATAGTAGAATCAAGGGAACAAGAAGTAGAAATAGAGTTACATGCTCCGAAAGAACCAGAGTCCACTGCGAGGGAAACCGAGAAGGATGTCAGTCTGGAAACCGAGGAAGGAGATAGCAATGATGAAATGATTAATGAGAATGAGAATGTTACTTTACTGAATAGGAATAGTAATAATGACTCAGGGTGCTTTCCAGATATGATAGTTACGGTAGAAGAAGAGGGGAGAATAGTAGAATCAAGAGAACAAGAAGTAGAAATAGAGTTACATGCTCCGATTGAGGACTCATTTTCTCAGGAGGAGAATTATATGGATAGAATCTGTTATTTTTGTTATCTTGAAGGCCATAAGGCACTCAGTTGTACAGTGGATAGAGAAAAAGAGAAGGAGGCGATTGCGCTTAGATTGAAATTTTACCACGATAAATACCCCGAATATTTTAAGGATTTGAAGCAAAAAAGGAACAAGAGATTGAGTAATAAACGTTTTGTGAAAAGGGAAAAGAAGAGATTAGCAAAAGATCCCAAAGCCGGTCGGGAGGTGTCCCGTCGGGGGCGTCTTTAGAGGGGCGATGTTAGAGAAGTACAGGTGTGCCTTAAGCACACCTGCAATAAATAGTAGGGGTAGTACGAGACAGTCGCGGTAACCACCGTTTGAGGAGGTTTTGAGAAGAGAAGAAGAGAGAGAAGAATACATAGGGAAGATAGGCAGTTGTAAGAAACAGTTTTTTGACAGTTGGAAAAATATTATTGTGTGGAGAGAGAGATATGTCATTATCGTTGTAGCGGTTGGAAGAGCAAGTTAAGGGAAGAGAAGTAAGGCTTTATTGTGTGTGTATTACCTGTGTGTAAGTGGTTGTACGGAGGAGAGAGAAGGAGACATTTTATTATTTGTTATTTCCTTTGTTGAAGAATTGTTCGGAAACATTATAAAAAAATATTGTGTGTGGTGAGAAGGAGTGAGTGCACAACAAATGCATAAAAAATATTTATGCAATAAAGAATACAATTATTCCCTAACCGATAGTTATTGACTGTGTCCGTTTCCTTGTGCATTCGTACGTCCTCGTCACCGCATCATCATCATTACAAAAAAGTAATTATTTCTTTGTGCTAACTGTGGGCGTAAATCCGAGGAAGCAAAAGGAGAAGGAAGAGGTAATCCAGGAGGAAAACAGCAAGCGTCATCATCGTAAGCTAAATTCCTTCGAATTAATTTTATGTGATCATCATCATCATCCAACAATTAGGTGCAGCATAATTATCATCATTCAATTACCTCATTTCCTATCCTCTCACATTTTAATCTATATATAGCATATATTTATTAAAATTAACACATCTTACGTTTCCTGAACCTTTTAGTACTGGCCTTCCTGAATGCTGCTGCAAGCGCTTCCTCACTGCTTCTTTGAAATTCTTTGGAGAGCCGCTCTAACGTAATTCGAAGATATTATTATTTCTGTTGATACAAATTACTTTACCAAATCCAACAAAAATGACACCAACTCTGGGTCAATCCCTAAATTAAAATTCATAGCCAGGTGTACAGGTGTCTGATCATCTGCATCAATAATTTTTAGCAACTCAAATTTTCCGGTTTTTTACAATGATATGTATTACCTCGTAAAACTCGGTTGGTGACGTAGGAAAAAACGCTATTGTTATCATCAAATTTCTTGGCGTTGGCGTAACATCAACAATAAATTCTGCTACCAAGTACTCAGAAAATGTGCTATGTACAAATTGGGGAAAGTCTTACATTTCAAGATTTACCCCAAATCATTCCAAACGTGTAACGATCTGATTCATCATTTGCTGTGGTTTTTAGGTTAACCATGGACGGTTGTAGTTTATCTGTATCATTTAGAGAAGAATAGAATAATGGCGTCAAGCACAGGCATGTTTTTTACTTTAATTTTTCCTTCAACGTCGGAAAATCTATTATTCATATGATTGTAAAAGATACTGTAAATTGAGTCAATATTCAATGTAAAGCCGCAGTAAATAATATTTTCTATAAGAAAGTATGCTGTAGCAAATTTTAAATAAGCATTAAATGATGTACTTACCATGAGATTTTTCCAGTGTATCTTCAGACAAAATACTTCATCATGTGAAAGGATGTATTATTGAAACTGGCACACATTTTCTAAAAATCGCCACTTCAGTCAAGAAGTTAGTGAATTTAGTCTACAATGTTAACTTTCTAAGCTGACAGATTTTGCTCGACCTTTCAGTTCTACCCTTATTTCTTTTTACTAACTTTGAAAAATTCGGTCGACTACAAATCTATGATTGTGTCTACTTGAGAGAGACTTGAAATTTCAAAGTGGCCCAATTTGACCCCTTTTGCCCCCATCCTGATAAGTTCCCTTTTATAATGTTTTCAAATCTATTTTAATAACATCGAGAGGAAAGGTCTCAATATGCCACACATTTTTTTAAAATCCAATATGCCTTGCTTATGTCTTCAAGCATACCACCATCCTGATACTAGTTTTTAAATTTCGAATGGTCGTTACATACCAATTCAGAAAAGATATGGAATTCCTCTTAAGCGATGCTTAATGATCTGTATGCTTGTAGCAGGTAAAATGATATTTGTTTCAAAAAAATTAAAAGAGACATTTTTCTTATCCGTCAAAATTTAATCAGCTTCATAATATATTCTTGTCCTTCAAATGAATGTAATACGTGACTGGTTTAACAGAATAAAACAAGACAAAAATATTTATAAATCATAATTGATAAGTGTTCTATTTATATACGGTATTTCATTATCAGGAATAATGCATCATTGAATCACTGTCATTGGTATATATGGCGATAAAAATATTACGATATTATTATGTTGCCTAAATCATTCATGCCAGAGACTGCACAGGTGTTTTTGGAGAGATTTATTGAAAACATTACTGTAAATTATAGCACATAATCATGAATCATAACGATATAGCGATGGAGATTATTCAATATGCGCTCATCCGCAAACTAGGTAATTTCAATACGCTCTATCTTGATTTGTGGGGCAAAATGAACATTTGGTACCATAAGATTCAGAATTGAATGGCAAGAATCTTGGTACTAAATGTTCACTTTGCCCCAAAAATCAAGAAAGCATACTGAAATTACCGAGTTTTTGGATGAGCACATTTTGAATAATCTCCATCGATAGTTAAATATTACATAATTGCTCAGTGTTCATAAATGTAGGATCTAATGTAATTGTACCCATTGACCCCTCGAGTACATTTCATTTTCAATATGTTGAAATCACCTGGCAAGTCAGTAATGCATAATCATTAGTATTGAAGCGAAAAAATTTCCCAGATGTTCAACATCATCATCTGCTAGTTTGGTCACTTTCTCATATGCCCTGCTTTCATATGTTGGCTGATTGTGAATATAAAAAAAATAATTAAAATGATATAATGCGGAAATGTAAAGGGATGGTAGAATCATGAGAAACCTTGTTATTTTTTTCTATTTAAGGAGTAGTAATTTTATTTCTAATTTTAGTTTTTCTTACTTTTATCAAATCACTTTATATAAATCGGTTTATAACCCTTATGCTATTCCATATAACACACGACATATCTTTTATTGATTTTATGGCATAAATTATTTTTAATTTCATTTAAATTAACCACATACATAATTTTACTTTATTTCGCTTGAATTTTAAGATTCTTCATGCAAAAACGATTTTAACATTCATTTCATTTTTGTTTGTAACTTTCGAGTGTCTTATAATAATTTTCCCCTGTTTCATAATCAATGCGCTTAATTAACTTACATATATTTTGTTTTTATTAATTTGAAGCTTTTTCCAAATACTTGATAGTGCTGGTGGAATATTAAAAAACATAATATGTCAATAAGAAATTATTTAAAATCATACATGGTTTTGAAACCTAAACTATGATACAATACAGCTATCCATCCACATGCTTAGGAGACTCCACATTTACTGCTTTCTCATAAACATGAATTGGTACAGATTGATATTGGAAAATTATGATCAAACTAGCATTAATATTGAATCTAACATTTTTGGTAAATTAGTAGTTTTGAGCATATTTAATTTGGCATATATGTATCATATTATCTTTTAACGCGCTTCGTTGACTTTACGGCACTGGCTTTCTTGAATGCGGTTTCAAGCGTTTCTTCATTGCTTCGTTGAAATTCCTTAGACAGGCATTCTGAAATAATATGCAGATAGTATTAAATTTTAATTTAAATTTAAACACATCAGTGTCAATATAATGCATCGTTTGACTCAGGAAATATGCATTGCGCTTCATAGTCATGTATATGCTTTTGTATATCTTAGCGTAAAATTTTACCTGCCATATTATTCCAAGCACAATTTCTGAGTAACCGTATCAGTTCAGTCGGAGTAGCTTTCTCTCCATATATTAATCTCCAGTTCATTAATATCTCCAATAAAACTAGATGATAAGTCTTTCCAAGCCGCATATCTTGGCTGAGCTTCATTACCAAATCTTGTGACGTGTTCAGTTGAAGTGATAAGTCAGTCCATTGTGTCACAAGAATAGACGAAGCAGGAGAGCTAATCAGTGATTTGACGACGGAGTTTAAAGTACAATCTATACAAAACATATAATAATTATACATTTACTATCTATACTATGCTATAATTAAACATAACTATATCACGTTCACGTACCTTCATCTCCAACAACCAGCTCTGATGATACAAACTGCTTTACCCATTCTAACAAAAACGTTACTGCATCTGGGTCAATTCCTCCATTAGATTTTATGGCCAGATGCACAGGTGTCAAGTGATTGTCGTCATTAGATTTCAGTAACTCAGGATGGGTGTCCTGTCATCCTTCGGTTCTTTTTCGTCAAGAAATTTCATATCCTCCGCCAGAATTAAACTGATAACATCCTTCTTTGTATTTATCATTCCAATGGAATCTTCTGCATTATTTTGTGTTACGCTGTGAAGTAAATATTTTACTGGTAAAGTATCACTTGATCGACACTTGGAAATTTCTTCGTTCATTAGTTTACCTTCCGTATAGGATCTACATGTTAGCTTCTTTCCAATATAATATTGAAGTTGTTCAGGAATTGTGTCTTGAGCAAGAACAAATTAATCTTGTTGACATGTTCTGATGAGCGAGAGGCTTCTGTAATTATGTTTTAGTAGCAAATATAGCTTGTCTATAGCAAAGCCACTCATGATTTGGTATAATGTTGTTGATCTTCCAAGGAATTTGATCTGTGCTTTTAGCAGATTGGACTCCTCAAAAATATCTCTGAACCCAATGAACTTTTCTTCCAGTGCATCTAATTTGGGAGTAGATATTGTCATATTTTATGTACCGGCAAATGGCTTGTTACTCAATAGGATATGATTCATGATTCATTTAGTTCATTACCCGAAATCTCCGACAAACTACTGCTTTGCCTGTAAGCATATAGTAATTCACATATGGTAGCTCTTTCTCCAATTTTGAGCATCCATTCATGAATAATTTTCATAGTTGGGCAATACCATTTAATTTCCTTTGGTTCAAGCTTCAATTGCCAACGTAGGGATTTTATCCCATACAAATATTTTAAGTTAAGTGGTATCAGGATTGATATGTCATTTAAAGAGGAACCTAGTCGAGACGTTACCATTTAGAGTAAAATTTTTAATAATAATATATCATACATATTGATAAACTGATTTACCATCGGTTCCCACGATTGGATCATTTTCGTATACGGAATGTCCGAGTTCCTGGTGGTCAGTAAAATCTACCTCTATACGTATTGATATAGCAAGTCAAGATCCTTAACGGCAACAATCTTTGTATAAATATTAACTGTGATTTGATATTATAAATGATTTGCTAACCTTGGAAATCATGATGGGGACTATTCCATGTTAATTCCTCTGCAAGCAATGCTTGATCATTAAGGAACTTATTCTCAAGTGCATCTAATAATATATAAAAAATGAAAGCCAAAAAGTATAAAATTTTAATGTTTTGTTTCCAACAGATGTTACTACTATTTTGTTTTATTACCTTCGCTGCTCCCCAAGTTGCACTTTCTTAATGCATCAATGATAGTAGAAAGCGTTACCTCAGCGCCAGGTATGGTTTCCCAAGATGAAAGCATCTTAAAAAGAGAATAGTACAATCGCAATCGGTTAATCGTCTGCAAACGGTCTGAACTAACACGCAATATTATACACAGGTTCAATAAATTCTCAACGATGCGAAAAATAAATTGAGTTTATTGTCAATCGATTCCCCCAAAGGGTAAATTACATCGCATGACAGAAAAACGAGTAATTCAATTTCATATTTACATACATAGTTTTGAATATTACACACATACATACATATTACATACAACGAAAATATTTTGAATTGCAAAGGATAACTTCTACGACGTCCGGGATTGAACAACCTATTGAAACGAATTTAAATTATGAGTCAAATTGACGTAATAAAGTATTTATTTGTAAAAAGTACCTTACCAGGCTCCCCAAGACGTATATCCGACATCATCAATGACATTTCAACCTAATGGAAATATCGTCGGTAAATTTAATTTTAATGCTTCTGATATGTCAACTAAGTTGACTCCAAACCAAAAAATATATCCCGTAATGTGTTAAATCACAACTTGAACCTACTTGTTAATTACATGTTACTTCAACACTGATGTTTTACTCTTTCATGTGGAAATTGCAATCCATGAAAACTAAGATCCAATCCAATTTATGAAAACTGAGATACCAACTCACTAGTTGTAGCAGTGCACGGAACATAACGGAGTTTTATTGGAGCCAAAATCAAGTGGTTATCCGATAACAAATTTCCATAGTTGGTCGCTATTCAACCGGTCATTATATTCCATGATAAAATGAAAAAAATGACCAGTAGTAAATATATATCTGTCTTATCAATAGTTTGGTAAGCATACATACCTTCTATTGGTTTTAGTTCATTAAATGTATGCAATACTTTCATAGACTAATTCAACATGAAATGCATGATATAAAAATTGTATAAGCCATATCAGGTAAATATTCCATTTTTGTTTTGCATTTCAATATCAAGGAAAATGAATCCGTCATGGTTTGTTTACATTACGATAAACTCATTGTATTATTAATCCTCATTATAATTTTAGTCAATCACTAAGTCAAATTTTATATGGCGAGGATTTTTTTTCGACCAAGTTTACTTCCACCGATTTTAGTTTGAACTCAAATTAAATATTCTACAAACGGATTTTGTATTTATTTAAGTTTACTTATTCTAGTTAATTGAAATCTTGAAGTGAAAGAAGTCGTTTTTATGTCACAATACGCCATGAAATTGAAAATGTTTGAAATAACAATTTGGTTAACAGAAAAATGTTTTCTAATCAAGTGTATGTACTTATTGAAACAAAGAACTATATTTTATACTTTTTGCAACAAATTGTTTTATTATAGCCGGACTATGAAATGGTTTGACGTCAAATTATAGTTATTTTTAATTAAAGAAATATGATTACTATGGGTAGGTATATTTAATGTAGTGAATTTTCAGTTATATCTAGAGCGTCATTAATTTATATTATGCTAATAAGGAAAAAACTTTATTTTCCCTATTTATTGCAAAATTATCAATCATAAATACAAAAATTATTAATTTTCTAATTTTAGTTCACTACTTTTATCATTTTCAAATTTATGTACCAAGTGTAAGTATGTTGGATACTTACATACTATTAGATATATCAGACATTATCTCATATTGCTTTTATGTAAAAGCTATTTATAAATTTTTATTTAACCTATCTAAGTATTATATAATTTTGCCCGGTTTCAATTTAAGTTAGAAATTATTCATGATTCATTATTCATTTATTCAATAGGTTTCAGCGTTCGTTTTAGTTTTTCGTTTGATAGTCTTACCACTTTAAATAAAATTTACATGATTATAATTTTCAATTATTGAGTTGATTGTAGGTAGATTTTACTCTTGATAATTGGAAGCTTCTTTTGAATTCTTGATAGTGCTGACGGAACATTTCTAAAAAAAGTATTAAAATTATAAATTGATTTTAAACTCAATAGAGGAAATCGCATTGCTTAGAGCAATCCACGTCGACTTATTTTTCTAGCAAATAATTACCCAATCTTCAAAAATGTCTTCGCCACTAGTTCAGCAAGCTTTTACTTTAAAAGAAAAATTTCCCCGGTTTTTCGGTTTCCCAAGATACATGATCTACTGGGATACCCATCAGCAGATATTCTGCTCCTTGAAAAACTTGGGACCCTGGTACATCTCAGCCTTAATTATATACGCCATTTACCTTTTACTAGTTATTGGAGCCTACATTTCTTCAGCATTTTCCGGAACAACACTTTCCATCTTACACATTCCCATATTTCTTTTATATACTCTCGACGCCGTAATTGCTTCGGGAATGCACTTAAGTATAGTAGGAGTTAGGGATGACTTTGCTGACTATATAAATAGGCTTATAGCATTCCAATCAAGATATTTATATCTTCAGATGAACAGTAAAATTAATTTTGGGAAGGTTAAAAGAGGTCAGCTATATTAACTATTAATGAATTTAAAAAAAGTAATCTTTTCATAAATTTTTTATTGGACTTTAGAACTCCTCAAAATGTGGAAACGCAAGAAAAACGACACAATCGGAATACTGTTAATGTACATGATTATAAGCTTATCGGAACTGCCATTAATGTCCGCATCTATTTTGTACTTTGTAAAATTAGATCCAGTTTATCTTACATTTTCGTACACTTTTCCTTCATATTTTGAATCAGTTTTGGCCAAGCACAAATTATTTCCCATTTTAACGGCTATTTTCTTTAACATTTTTCTTATCCACGTTTGCCAAACATTACAAGCAGCTTTACTACTATTAATTGCTGCCAGCCAAATACTTGCAAACAGTTTAAAATATTTGATAAATTTATCCTCTAAATCTTTCGGTAGATCAGTAGAATTGTATGGAATACTTTACATTACCCAAACATTTCACGAGCCGATCGGCCAACTAATCGCTGTTACCATGGGAGTTGGCTACATGATTGGTGTGTCTTCCGGTGCGATTTGTATAATCGGATGGGATATTTTACCGATTTCGGTGTATCTTTTGTTTCCGTGTACTTGGATAATCAGCACGATAACTATGATGGTCGCGCTGCCATTCGCAGCCACAAGCTATGAGCTCAGTAAAGATTTATTGAGAAAGTGGAAGTATAAGGTATACTCTTACTCTGGTTTTGAATCTGCGCAGTATCGAAGGATTTTGTCGATGAGGATTAACATTTTAAGGCCACTAGGATTCAACTGCGGATGGATTGGGAAAATTTGCCAGGAAAGTAAAACTATTTATTTGTCTTCATTATTGTATGATACAAACAATGTTTTGCTGTTGTTTAAAGCCGTATAGAATAATTACAAATTCAGGAATTTTTATATTAAGTTAATTTCATAGAATATTCCTGCAATTTATTACTTATTTATTGGCAGAATTATTACAAGATACTGAAAATAGATAAGATTACAGTTTAGGTTTTGAGATTTGTTACAATGACCGGGGCCGGGGTCAATGCTGCAAATGTAAGGTTGAATACCGGTAAGTCACGTTTATCTGTGGGATAAGGTAATGTTTTTTATAATTCTGATTGATGTTATTGCTGCTACATTGATAAAAAAGTATGATCGTAAGACAGCTCATAAACTCTATTCTGTTCCATTGACGCCACGAACTAAAGAAATGAAGCGAATATGAAAAGTGATTTTGATAATAAGTCATCGATTTATTTACAATAACATCCTTATTTTATATTCATGGTTGCACAATTCTCAATTATATTCTTGGCCACACACAACAAAACTGAAACTACGAGCAGTAATATAACAAGTACGAATAGAAATAAATTTATGTAATTTTATACATTAAACTAGCATTAATATTAAATATTACAACAGATGAATTAGTAGTTTCGGACATTATATTATACGTGTCAATTATCTATTATTGCACTTCTTGGACTTTGCAACACTGGCTTTCTTGAATGCTGCCACCAAAGTTGCTTCATTGCTTCTTTCAAATTCTTTAGACAGCCGGTCTGAAATTGAAGTGATTTAATGAGATTATTTAATTCATATCCTTTAGTGTCATTTTACATTTGATGGGAGCGGTATATCCACGGGATGGCGTACGTGAAATGTAATTTTATACCTTGCATTTTATAGTCGTACGATATATAAGGTATAAAACCAAAGCGTATATTTTACCTGCCATATCATTCCATTTACAATTTCTGAGTCCCTGTATCAGTTCATTCAGAGTGGCGTTCTCTCCAGATTCTGATCTCCAGTTTATTAATATCTCCATTAAAACTTGATGATAAGTCTTCTTATCAAGTATTACATCTTGCCTGAGTTTCGCGACAAAATCTGGCGACGTGTTCAGTTGATATGATAAGTCTGGCCAGTGTGGTACCAGAATTGAAGATGCAGCAGAGCTGGCTAATGCATTGACGACCTAGTTGAAAGTGCAATCTGATGATTTATCAAATTTAATCAGTACGCATTTAGTTAATATCTCCTTCATTACATGTCTAAATATATTATTTACCTTCATCTCCAACAACCATCTCTGTTGAAACAAACTGCTCTATCCACTCCAATAAAAATAGTACCGCTTCTTGGTCTATCCCGCCATTAGACTTAATAGCCAGATGCACCGGCGTAAAGCCATCGGCGTCAGCAATTTTCAGTAAGTCGCCATTCCCGATTTTAACAATGATCTGTACAAGCTCATAAAACTCGGTTGGCGACAGGTAACATGCAGCTTTGTGCAAAAATGTTGACTCTTTTCTCTTTGAAACCGCAAATAAATCTGCACCTTCATCGATCAAATGTTTTATCAATTCCATATGAATTTCATCCATGGGAATGGGTGTTCTGCCTGTTTTCGGTTCTCTCTCATCCAGAAATTTCATATCCTCAGCCAGAATTAAACTGATGATCTCCTTTTTTCTATTGATCGTTCCAATGGAATCTTCGGCAGTTTTATGTGTAACGCTATGGAGCAAATATTTTACTGGAATCGCAAGGCCGTCCAGTTCTGCAAGAAGGAATTCAATATTGCCATAATTTCCTTTTTCTGCTGCCACATACCAAGGGGTTAATTTGTCGTCATTGGTGTAGTCTATCTGTCTCACTTTTCTGCAACCAATTTGATGCAGAATTTCCGACATTTCTTCCAGAAGCTCTCTATTATCATGGCGTGCCGCAATTACCATAAGATGTTCCCAATCTTTTTCAATATAATCGTCCTTCGTTTCGATTAATGCTTGCAAATTATCTTGGTATAGATATAGCATTCTAATGAAAGCTAGTAAATGAAGATGATTTTCCAAAAGACATGCAGAAACAAATTCATAAAGCTTATCACAAGTATGGGTGTGAGTCTGATATGCCAAGATCTTATTCCAATGGGCTGCTAGTCGGCCACTATTTTGAGTAGCTCCAATATATGCGTTCATGAAGTAGCTAATCACAGAGTGTTTAAATTTAAATGCAGTCAAGCCGGTTTCCTTATATTCATCTGCACATAGCAAAGATTCAAATAGAAAGCGAAGGAAAAGCACGCTGTATATGTTGGCATCAAATATCTTGGTACTTATAACATCAATAACAAAGTCTGCTACCAAGTACTCCGCAAATGTGCCATGAACAAATTCGGGAGAGTCTTCAATTTCAGACGTAGCCTCGATAATTCCAAACCGGTATAGATCAGTTATGTCATATGATGTAACTTTTATGTCTAACATGACATACTGTAGTTTGTCAGTCCACTTGGGGAACAATAATTTCATGGCTTGAAAAACATGAAGGTTTTTCACTACATTTTTTTCATGAATATCGGAAAATCTAATATTAATATGGTTTCTAAACATACTGTAAATAGAGTCGATGTTCATTGTGAAGCCGTAGTCAATGATCTTGTTTTCTATTTGGGAGTATGTGATAGCGTCTTGTAAATAAGCGTCTCCCAACAACATGCACTGAAGTGGGATTCCCGCCATTTCTCGTTCAAAATTGGTCAGACTTGAGTTCAAAGTTTTGATACAGAGCTTAGCAAATTCTGTATAATCAGCAGTTGGAATTGACTCATTCTTAAAGTGCCAATATCGGGTAAGGAATTCAATCTGGTCTGACTCTTGGAAGGGAAGAATATTGTATGCTTTGTTACCCAAAAGTATTTCAAGCTCACGTCGCTTGTGTGGTCGAGTTGTGACAAACATCCGTATATTTTTGCAGAGCCTTTGAATATCCGTTAACAATAATTTATCTACTCCTGTCTCGTCGCTGTCAAGTTCATCATACCCGTCAAAGAAAACATCCACGTTAATACCGCTTCTTGATTTTATCAGTAAAGGATTATTTCTTGACCTAACTCATTTGGTGATAATTGTGCTGCTATTAGCAACAAAACTAATACAACGGAATCATTATGCCTTTCAATTATTGGCAAATTTCCACTCATATAGTCTCGAACAAATTTCCTCATACTGGTAAACAGAAGCAACCTCTCAGGAAAGTTTTGGCGTATTTCATGTGCAAGACTAGCAAGAAGCTGCGTTTTCCCCATACCGGGTGTGTCAGAAATACAAATATGTTGACTGAAACATGTAAATAGCGGAAGAGTATTTAAAAATTTGGTCTCATCTGTTTCCTCTCGTTCATCAGTCAGATAACCCGAAATATAAAATGATGTGCCGTACGTTTTGTCCAGGAAATATCTTCCATCTCGATATTTGATTAAATGTACAGTAAGATTTTTGAAAATATCGCAAATTTTTTCAAAATCTCACTTTTCAAGAAGTATGAATTTGGTGTTGGCTCTTAGTTTCTCCAGTTGACAGATTTTGCTAGACCGTTCAGTTCCACATCTGTTTCCTCTCACTAACTTTGACATTACAGAGGCTTGGGCGCTTAAGATGGACCGTTTTGGCGGACGTTTTTCCGCTGACTGGCAAACTTGAATCAGAACAATTTTTTTATGGACGTTTATTGAACACTTGGAATTGACTGTATCAATTTTCAAGTGAATCCAAATAAAAATGCCGAAGAAATTGACAGTTCAAGCGGAAGTGCTAGTCAAGTACCTTTCCGAACAACCTTGTTCCGAAAGACCA
>JAHZMV010002002.1:0-15149 GCA_027743765.1 Coecobrya sp. COE2
CACACTCTTCCTACTCACTCCACGCTACTATCCCTGCGGCAAAATTTACAAAATCTAATGTGCGTTTTGAGCTTTGCCTGCGTGTCTCCCTTCTATACTGGGTCATAGCCATCAACTTCCTCATTTAAAACCATGCCTGAACATGACACGCATTTTACGTTATCAAAACGGAACGGGAAAGTGAAGTTTGTATTATAGCGTGTGTAGTAAAAAGGAAATACTGGTAATGGAAATTTGCAAGAAGGTCTAAGCTCGAGTTTGCCTGTTTTCCCCAGATTTTCTCAAAATGAATGAAGGGAATCATTTAATTATTTTTGTATCTTTTCACCATTTAATACGCTGTTTTGGCACGCATACAAATGTCATCATTTCGAATACAATGTCTTTAGTTTAGTTTTTTCTTACCTTCAATCACTACCCTTGCCGTTGAGCTCAAAGCTGGAATACCAGAGTCTTTCACCACCACCGAGAATCTAAACTCATGAGCCCGTTCATAGTCCACCATCTGCTTTAATACAATGGAGCCATCGTTTGGTCGAACCATAAAAAATCTGGAAACGTCAGCCGCCCTTTGATTGCTGGTGGCATCCTCATTGACCATTCTGTCCCTGATCGAAGAGCCCACTGCGGAGTCAGAAACACCAGCAGCATGGCTTTTAGCTCCTACACTGCTATCATCATTATCATCACTAGCACCACGTGCAGAAGTGCTAGGACCCAGCAATCTATTCGCGGCCAGTTTCCGGCGGCCCATTTTGTTCTTCCTTTTGGAACTTGAAGATGACAGTCTTTCTGTAACATCTTCATAGCCATCCTCAGCATCCTCGTCGTCATCAACATCCTCATCGCCATCACCAATATCTACTAAATTAACTTGCTCCGCATCTTCGTCTCCATCATCACCAGTTCCTTCCTGCTGATCACCCAACTCAATAAAGATACCATTTTCATGGTTTTGCTTCTGTTGCTGTTCTTCTCTGCGAAGATGGTGATGATGATTACGATTATTATTTCCTCCCACAGCCAGCATGTCCAGATCCAAATCTTGTGTGGAAATGTGCCTAGAAATTCGACGGGATGAGATGCGCTCGCCCTCTGCAGAGATTCGAATGGGAGCGTCGTCAGGAATTAGTTCGTACGTGAGCATGGCGTTGATACCGGTGTCATTGTCAAATGCTCGCAGGGAAGCAAGCAAACCGCCTGGTGAAGGCATATACCCTTCTGCCAAACGAATGTGGTACGTGGGTTGCGTAAATCGTGGTCTGTATTGCAGAAAAAAAGAGAAAAATCACAGAAATAGAATCAGAACCAAAAACTTGATCACGATTTGTGTTGGTGCGCTCTAAAATAATAATGAACAGATTTGTAATACAAAGTGGAGTGGCACTTCTTTTTTAATAGGATATTTGTAAAGAACATAAAAAGACTCACTAATTTTCATTTTAAGCCCACTTCTCTCAAAAAGTTTGCTTTTTATAGAAATAAGATTTTGCAAAATAAACAAGCTATTGTTGGCAACAATATCATTTTCAATCAAATTCTCACAGCTTGGGTGAATTGAACATGGACTATCTTCAGAAAAATACCACGAACGTTTTAGATGCAAATCAACAGCCATCGTTCCCCTTTTCTCTTTTGTAGAATGCAATGCAGTAAAACGTGATGACATTGGAATATATAGAACACGAATTGTTGGTTCTGATAGTTGGAACTTGGAAATGATATGTAATATTCCATAAATGTGTGAATGTTTAGCCTTTTGAATGGAAATGTAAAAGAATTTGGTGAAATTTCATTACAAACCTGCAATCGTTGCTGTCCTTGAGTCGAATTAGGACGTGTGTATTAGATCCAGACGATGTGACCAAATCAGTAGCTCTCACCGTGAGACGATACGTAGTTTGGCTTTCAAAGTCCAGAGGTGAGTTTACGTACAGAACACCTGAAAAAATAATTTGAAAATGTTATAAACTCTTGATAAATTAAACTGTTTTTAAATGTCTACACTTTCTAATGGATTTTACATCCAAAAAAATGTTTTTTAAACAAACAAACTCCAAAGTAAGGAAACCGTTCGAATCTATTAAAAATTTATAGCATGCAAATGTTACACCATCTATTTCAAAAAATTGTTTTCCACTATTTTTAATTAATTTCTATATAAAGCCGTTTGAACTGGCATTCCAGGCAAAAATAGTACCTGTTCATGCCAAGTACCAAATTAAATTGCATCCATTATTCATTATACAAAATCAACGCACTTGATATTACCAACTTAAATTGCTACAATCTACAATTTTCTATAATAAAAAATCAAGTCATCATAAGCCAATCAATATGCAAATCTTTGTGACTGACAAAAATGTATAATCTTGTGCTATTTTTACTACTTATCTACTCACTCAAGTCAGCTCTACAAAACACTACTGAATACCAAACAGGAATTTCGATACAAATTACAATAATAAACTTACAAATACGATTCAGTCCGACATCTACAGAAGTAATGTATAAAGTTGAATAGAGATATTTTTTTAAATTTTTAACGATGTAGGACGCAGTAAATGATATATTTTTATTGATATAGTGTAGTAGTCCACATGATTTCATTGAAGATTGTATAATGGAAGTGGAGCATCAGCAACGAGAAGAGATCAGGACAAAAGCATGAAGATATAGAGAGAAAGATATACAAAAAAAATATACAATGTCAACGAAAATACAAATGGATACTCTTACAATTATTATTATTTCAGACAAGTACCCAAAGTATACTTGGTTAGAGGACTATACAATGGATTTTTTTACTATTTAATTTAACCATACGTAACAAATTCGGAAATTAATTATACTTATCAAAGAACTCATCGATTTTGTAAAGGAAAATGTTAAAGGAGCTGGACAGGAGAAAATTAAGGAAAGGTTCTATGAAAACTGATACATTTTGGAAAGTCATAATGTCTCAATTTCTCAACCATGGTCAGAATGAAGAATAAAAGAATAGCATTCTGTTTCCTGTAGGCCTGTCGCAATATCGTTATGATGATAGCCGTTTCACGTAATAAGCAATGTTTCTCTTTATGAAACACGATACATTTTCCGGTTTCCCACAAAAAAATGAATAAAGTGAGCAATTTTCCTTTCCTGTCACTATAACAATAGCACAACAGGGAGACCACAATCCATCACTATTTTTATTGTTAAAATACTCAAACAACGAGAAAAGCATGCACGGCAAGTGTGCTATCATTTCCACAGCAAACACATCCGCTTCATTTGGAAGCTGACACGAGCGAAAATAAATATACTCCTCATGCTTTTTTCTGCAACATGGAAGTAGTGTCTGAACATTTTATACACTTTATCGTCATCCTATCAATTACCACAAGTTACCGTCGTCAGCGTATAGTTTTCTTCTTGCGACCAAAAAGAACGTGGAAAACACAACAAGAAAAGCAATAATTTTGATAATGCCGATATCTGATATACGACACGACAACAATAATAATGATGACTAGGTTGATGATGATACATTCCGATAAATTTCTGTTACCGATAATAATATAACGCCAGCAGCAGAACGCGCAGCAGAGCAACATTGCTCAGTAAACAAACAAATAACTGCGTGTCAAGTTACACGCTGGGCTTTTTTACTCACTTTCTCTCTCTCACCGTTTCCGTTTCATTGACATCTGCTGTTGTGGACTTTTGAACCTCTAAAAGTAACAGCCACCCTAGCAAGATTACGCTTTCTTTGTCCCATGTACTTTATTTTTCTGGAGCGTACTTCCGCCAAAGACGGAAAACAGGAGAAAGAAAGAAAGAAAGAGAAATCGTGATGACTGTTGTTGTTCGAAGATGCCTATCTCTGTAATTTCTTGTTTTTCTTCCTTTTTTAAGAGCTCACCTTCGAGGTTCTTTCTCTAAAAGTCCCAAGCGAAAACTTTTGCGTCATCACACACAAAAATAACTCTAGTCGCACGTCCTCTCCTTGTTTGCCAGCATTTATTGTGTACAAAAGCATAACCAAAAGGAGAAAAAAGTTATGATACAACACGCACTTTTACTACTCTTCCGGCTCTTTTACCTTCGTGATGACGGTGATGAAGTCCCTTGTGGTGTATTGACATTACATAATGTTGCCCAACATGACCATTTTGTTGTGCTTAACATCACATACACACCGATGCAACTACAACTTAACTCTCGTTAAATATATATAACAGGAGCAATACTCTCACTTTTCTTCCGTTTAGATCTGTTATTACTGATGTCCGTTTCTATTTATCTATCGTTTTTGTCTACAGTGCAGTTAAAGTTAGTGCTTGATAAGATGATGGAAATTGTAATGGTAATGGCGATGCTTTTATATAGTGATCAATGCCGTGATTGTTGTTGTGTTTGTCTTGTACACAAAAATGATAAGATGTTTTTTTGAAAGCAGTAGTCTAGCGTTATGGCACCTTAATTCTTGGTGCCATGTGGAAAAATGTGAAAGCTCACAAATAATGGCCAAAGTTTATTGCGCTTTGTTTTTGTAATAATAGTAAATGGACGAGCAATATTGAACAAGTTAGCTTTATCATATCATCAGCAAAAACTCATCACGTTAAATGACTAAACTGCATCTTCAACATTTTTAAGGAAAAAGGATGATGCACCTTTTGTAAGATAAAAACAGGGTTGCATTTTCCGTTTTCCTGAATCTCTGCTGACACTGCAGTTTATCTTCATCTTATCATCATTACATTATTACAAGTCATCATAATCATCGTTCTCGTCATTATCTTTTTTTTTCTCTGCCTATCTGTTTTTCAAACGGAGAAAGTGCAGTTCTGTCTAGTTTCCTTCATTCAATCCATAAAACTTCTCTCGGTGTACTTTTTTCCTACATTGTACAACTTTTTCCGTGTAAACAAACTGTACATATGGCATCCCATCTAACTTTACTTCTTGTCGTTTACCCGAACAAGGACGGTAATATACTTTACTTTATTGCGAATGCAACTTTTATTTCTCCCTTTCCCTTCTACTTTTTCTTCATCATGACAAGGTGTACATAAAGAGGAACAAAATAACCAGAGAAAGGAAATGAAAAAGTTTCTCTCGCTTTTTACACTTTTATATACTTTTCCTGCTTTCTATTCAATTCTGTTAAGTAAATAATGAAACCCGTGTATGTGCTTGTGTCCTCCGTACATAATGCATGCCTATCCTATGTTATGAGATCGGTGATACAACCAAGGAAAGATAAGCAAACACAAACAGACGCAAGGTTCATGACAGGCCAGAAAGGAAAACAGTATAAAACGGGAAGAATAAAAAGGTTCAAACATCAACAAAAAGAGTAAAAAAGTGAGAAACCAGCAAAAATATGCATAAAAATAGTACAGAGCACAACACCGCCAAACATCCTCCTGACGTGGGTATTCATATTATATGTATGATCGCCTATACAAGTTTGTTTAAATATGGGAACGTTCATTCAATGCGACGCAAAATTCCAAGAAAATTCGAATGAGCTGATGTATGCATTTGTAGGCACGGTTCACATGAACGATTTCCATTAAGCCCAAGCTAATGGATTTCTCCGTTTTAAATGAAACACCTCTCGTATTATTTTCTCTTCCTTAGAAAGTCAAATTGGAGTGTATATATTTTGTATACAAACAAACACAATTTCGCGAGTAGAGCATTATAAATGGTACATGAACACATTTGACTACGTCTACNCAAATTGGAGTGTATATATTTTGTATACAAACAAACACAATTTCGCGAGTAGAGCATTATAAATGGTACATGAACACATTTGACTACGTCTACCACGATGATTTCTCATCCGTGAAGCAAATCTCAAGCCATTACCCAAACAAAATAGGGGTTTTATCAACATCCTTCTTTCTTCTCTTCGTCTTCGATCTCCTCCCTCATATAAGACTCATTTTCTTGTCGTTTTCTGCTACATTTTTTATTCCTAAAGAGTCTCTACAAACACGTGCGATAATGAATATCCTGCCCGTCATTTGGAAAGTGGCTCCAATGAGCATTTTCCCTATACTTTGGTTTGACGCTGATGTGATAGTAACTGCTTGTCTGCTAATATAAACTACGGTAAAGTCTATGCACCTAATCAGTATTTTGGGACCCGTTCTAAAAATATCTCAGGCCACTTTCACGGGAAGGAAAGCGAAGGAGAGAGTAGATTATAACGAAATATATTAATAAAAGTAATTGAAATCAACCAACCAACCAAGTTTCATATTATCCTCTGCCTTTATGATGAAAGACGATGATGATCTTTTCATTCTTCTTACCTTTCCTTCCGAGAATCAGACGTGTTCACCCGTCCTTTAGTAAATATATGTAAGTATGTACATTCATCATAGTGCTAATGCCAATATAAAAAACTACCTGTCATTCACACTGACTCATTTACTACTCTCTCGCTCCCTCCTAGCAAAGGTAATAGTAATAAGTTTTTCCTCCAGTAATCATAAAAATGCTAATGCATAGTTACCTCCCACTACAAAGTAGTCTTAAAGAGCTCTGCTGCTTGCTTTCCGTCCTCTATCGTCACCATCATCATCCTTTCAATTTCAATTTTTATTACTTGCCTTTTTACACACTTTTCCACTTTTTTCTTTCCTCAAAATGCTCTCCCATTACAAGCAATACTGCCATACTACTTGTCATAAGCCATAACTTATCCAACTCAACCAATCCATAAACCAACTACTCTAGCTATATAACTGGATTTTCAGTATTCCCGTGAACACACCTACATAGCTCTAGCTACGATGTGCATTCATTTCTCGCTTACTTTCTCCTTTTTGAAGATCCCATCATCCGTGAGAACATGATAATAAGGCTGTCTATCAAAAAATTCGCTAAAATCCCTTCATTGTCTGTACTACACTCTAAACCTGACTCCAATCTACCCACCGCCAACATTCCCAACTACTACACAACGACTGCATACAGCGACCCAGTTAAAATCTCAACTTTTTCGGAAAAAATGTTCCTTTTTTTCTCCTTCTATTCAACAACGACAATATGAAAACGTCGGGAGTGCCAGTTCATCCCGTATATTTTATCACTTTATATACGCTTTACATTTCGCTTCGCTGGAAACAACTAAAGCCCAGTTAAACTCCAACCAACTGACATGGCTTCAAAAATCAACCCAATTTACACAGACTTTGAAACGATATACTATATTATGTTATGTAGCTGCTACCTGGCGTCGTCCCCGCTTCCAACGCTCCACGCTTGAACCATTCGTTAACTATTCATTCATTCTTTCCACTTTCCATTTTTTAAAGTGGACGTGAATAAAGGGAACTTTTGATATCTCCACTAGACACTGTGTGTGTTATAGGAATGCATTCAATGATAGCAGTGGCAATAGTGATGATGACAATGATCAAGATAAAGACCTAAGATAAATGGCTTTCACGTTCCCTACATGCAATATGAATGTGTGCAGCAGGAGTAGCAGTTCAATGCATAATGTGCGTTTCCTTTCATGGTCTTCCATCTCTTCATTTTTTTCTTTTACTTCTTCCCCAATCTATTCAAAAGAAAGGGAGCCCACACACTGCGTGCTCCACACCTGATAAGACCTTTCACTTCCTTCCGTTAATACTGCTGCTGCGGAGGCGTAATAATAAATCTTGATTTTCTCAGGTAAAAAAACTGCATGAGAGATTTGACGTTACTGGAACGGATTATTACGACGAGGTGGCAACACTACCACGGTGCATAAATAGCATGCTGCTTAGATCAACGTCTACTTATCACTCTCATAATAAGTAACGTAACAAGAAAAATAAATATTAAATGTTTGCATCCAGAAAGAATATAGGACACTAACTAGAGGATATAGACATGGAGAAGTAGAGGATGCAAAAAACCAAATAATGAACCTTTCCTCCTCTCTCCAATCTTGTTTTCTCGTAGTTTTGCGAGTCAAGCTGACGTTTTAGTTTTTTCTGGCTTCTCTCCCATAATTTTAACAAGCTCAGCTATAAGAAACTCTCTTGGCTTATTCGCTGGTCGTGTTTTTTATCTCTTATACCAATAGTAGCAGTAATAATAACGTAAAAATAATAAGATAGATTGTGATTCTTTGTTCGTGCTTTCTTCCTGAATGAGAAATGAGACACATGAGCAGTTGCAGTGGTAGTAGAAAAGCATAGTAGTATAATCACAGGGGACCCGTACACGGTACTGGGGAGAGAAAGTGTTCTTAAGATGATGATGATGATCTAAAGTTCTCATATATCTTGTAGTTAGATAGCTTGCACAGTTCTTGTTTTCCTTGTGGTGATGTGTGTTCTCTGCTTTTTTTGTAAGAGTAAAAATGAGGATCTTTCTCTCCGAGAGAAAGTAAAGGATTTATGGCTCACCTGTCTGGTAGTCAATTCCAAACTCATCAAGTTCGTTGCCACCCTCGATCGAGTACAAAATGGGATTTTTCGCATGAGCTACAAGCGCTAGGGCTGTGGAGCCCACGGCTGCATCTTCGGGTATCCACGTTTCGTACCATTGCTGTTCAAACACAGGTTGTTCGGAACTCACTACTTTCACCAGAACTGTTGTCTCTGTGGTACAGGTAGGCACACCTGAAAGACATTGGAAAAAAGGGGAAAATGTAATATAATTGTGATTTTTCTAATAAAATTCTAATAAAACACCAAAGGCACACATGAGTGAATGACGTTGCACTCTAATAATTCATCATATCATTCTTCATACTTGTCATGTACCCTGTCCCAAAATATAAGTCATTTCATTTTAGAATAATAATAATAATAATGACAAGCTAAGAAAATGATTGATTTTCCTTTTTTGCTACACCTTCTGTTTAACGATGAATGAATAATTGAAAATTATGCAGTCGGGCATGCATTAATCCAGGAATGTGGCTGCACATTCATAAGTTTTTGGCACCTTTACCGATCGCTCATACCTTTCTTCTGTCATCCAGACTTATTTCTGTATTTATTCACCCACTAAACTTGAAACTTGGCACAGGGAGGCATACTAAAAAGCTGTTCTACGAGAAGCTTTATAAAAAGATAATATATACCAGAATAATATAATTTATCAACTTGTAAAATCAAAGAGACAAGGCTGTGAACAAGCGCATGCCTATATAAAGTCACGCTAACTAAAATATATTTCCACAAGTCGCCTGGTTAATGTCATGCATCATAATATTAGCTCTTCTTTTTTTCCTTTACATCTGGCATGTCTTGGAAGCTACCTTTAACATAATTTGCATTCGTTTGCCCTCTCCTTTTACTTGTATCAAATTAGTATGTGTATGCAACTGTGCATACATAACTGCCTATATACATGCCTCACAAAAACCATTTATCGTTCCGTTTTTGTATGCCTAACAAAAAGTTATAAATCATTGGACCATGTGCCATGCCATAATGCATTTAATCACGGTTCCTTGAACTTGCATAATAATTACCTACGCACACGTCCCCTGGTGCAGCCACAGAATGCCCCGCGACAACATAAGCCCATATCTCTAATTTATATCATCACAGTAAAGGTAAAAAGGCAGGTAGAAATGCCAAAACAGTTTTGCTTTGAAAGAGGAAACTTGACATTTGCCATAAGCTCAGCTGTCTACGTTTGTATCTTAAAACATGTTACATTTTTTGACACTTTTCCCCTCCTGTTTGCCATATTTTACTTTCCCGTTGACTTTGGCCAAGAAATTTCCAACGCAGTTAACAGACTAGAGAAAGAGGGAAAATTACTACACTATTTTTTTACTGCTCACCTCCATCATACGCCTTGATAGTAATCTCATGATGACCAACACCATCCGGTCTCCGACGAAGTCGTATGACGCCCGAGTGCCTGTCCAAATCGTAAATATCTCCGTGTGGGCTACGCACCAGTTCGTAACGGATCATTGCGTTCTCTCCTTCGTCTGCATCGTAGGCTTTAATCTGAGAAAGAGAAAACCCATATTATAAATTATATACAAATATTATACCACCAACATTCATCAGATAAAAAACAGCACACGAGTGAATTATCATTCATGCTAGCTACTTTTATACACTGTCATTCCCCGGGCAATGCCTCGTTTTTACTGCTGTACCTTAATAAAACCCATGTATCCACCCTCGCTTTACTTTCACTGACTTTTCCCTACAACTACCATAACGCATGTACGTAAAAAAATTATATGCGTGAACGGAATGGAAGTAGAGCTCTGTTACAAGGTGCGTTTTCGTAGAACACTTGCATTTTTTGGCAAGCTTACTGAAACCCAAACATTTTTGTGCCATTGCCACTTTTGCTCCTAGAAGTATACCTAGATATATCTCTACAAAACTATTATTAATTTTTATCTCAAACTCCATAAAATCTATCCTCAACGTAGGCACGCAATACAACGCGTTGTCACAGGCTGATTTTTACTGTATGTCATATCGTAATATGATTCCTATTTTTTATATAACAAGAAGTAATACTGAAACAGATCTATAGTGTACTCCATTTTCATCCGCATATCCATATTCATTCATCCAATCCACTTTACACGATTACTCTCTGCATCTATCTCTCACTTTTGTGCATATTTGTCTTTCCTCAACGTAGAAAGTCATCATAAAGCTCTGCTCGTTCTGCTGATCCACTTTATTTCCATAATAATACCATTCGTTTTCTTTTGGAAGGGAATCCAGCTACCACCCAGCATTTTCAAAAGTCATACGACACCATATCGCCAAAATATAGAGCCAATAAAAGCATCAGCCAAGTTCAAAGTCCTTTTTTTATATTTTTTTCTTGTCAACTCGGTAAATATTCTGGGGCCTCTGTTACATAAGAAATTGTATCCATCTCATCCTAGCCTAGCTGCTTGGGTCTACCCTGCTCACTTTCTCTTTCTTTACAAATTTAAGTACTTTTTTGGCAAGTCGATGAAAACTGATACGTGCGGCTTATGCTTTATTAGTAGACACTAGGACGAGACGACGAGATATACCCAGATAGATAGATACTGTCTGTATTTTTTCCCTGGTTGCTTGTAAGCTGCGTGGACGACCAACTACTAGAATTTATAGAGCAATGAAACTGTCTTCGCTAAGGGCCAGAAAAGAAGAGAAAGGATAAAGATTCCTGATTTTCTTATTTCCTTTGTTGTTCTGCACCACAGCCAAACGTAAACTGGCAAAAAACGGAGTGTGGCAAGGTGATGTAGCTTTTAAGCCTATATTTATCTATCGCTGTCATTGGAATAATAATATGTAATACGAATGAAAGGCATTCATAAAAGTATTGAGAAAAATTACTAGATGAATTTGGGACGGTATAAGGATAAGAGGAGACGTGAAGCGGCAGTATAATTTAGTACTGCGCTATTCTATAATCGCATCACTCTGCATCATCCGATACGTTCTGATTTTGACTGAAACTATTGGAACGTTAAGAAAACAAAAATATTGGGAGTTTTGGAACGAAGAAATGTAAGTTGTGGTATAATTTTCATGAGAGTAACAAAAATGATTTTGACTGAAACTATTGGAACGTTAAGAAAACAAAAATACTGAGAGTTTTGGAACGAAGAAATGTAAGTTGTGGTATAATTTTCATGAGAGTAACAAAATACTGCATGGTTGAAGTTTTTTCTACGACGTTATGCAAACCACCTGGCCCCACTTCTTTTTTTTTGTGGATTGCGTAACAGTAAACTTCGGGGATTTTTTTTTGTGTTTTATCAATTTTTCTTTTTACATTTTCTAAAATTTTTGTTGATCAAAACAAAAGCTTCACTTGGCTCGAAAGAGATGGCGAAATGTGAAATTCGATAATATTATTGTTATTACTGTTTTCACAATCTATACCGCATGGTTTGTATTTTATTTAAACAAAAGCTTCACTTGGCTCGAAAGAGATGGCGAAATGTGAAATTCGATGATATTATTGTTATTACTGTTTTCACAATCTATACCGCATGGTTTGTATTTTATTTTTAGTTTCAATAACACGGTATTATAGTATCAGTATCAGCAGGCGTGATCAATGCCAATAATGCAATGTGATCATCATACATCAAGACAAGAGGATTTCCTTTTTTCTCGCTGCTGCTGCTGCTCTACTCTGCTTTCTCTGGAAGAAGAAGCATCTGCTGCCACATCTCGTTTTAGCACCTATCTATTATTATCACCAACAACAAACAACATCATGATATGCGAGATCCTAAAAAGCTTCTTCTGCGTCTTGTGCCTGTGCCAACAACCTGCAACAGGAACATCATCAGAAACAAGAGAGAGAGAGAGAGAAAATATTATCTACGGAAAATCTTCTCTGTTGGTGCCTCCATGGATAAAAAAGTGCCTGGAAAGAGGAGAAGGATGGATGACTGTATAGGAAAGGATAATACCATCTGATGATATGGCAGATGCTCTACTCTGCTTTCTCTGGAAGAAGAAGCATCTGCTGCCACATCTCGTTTTAGCACCTATCTATTATTATCACCAACAACAAACAACATCATGATATGCGAGAGCCTAAAAAGCTTCTTCTGCGTCTTGTGCCCTGTGCCTGTGCCAACAACCTGCAACAGGAACATCATCAGAAACAAGAGAGAGAGAGAAAAAATATTATCTACGGAAAATCTTCTCTGCTCTATGGATAAAAAAGTGCCTGGAAAAAAGAGGAGAAGGATGGATGACTGTATAGGAAAGGATAATACCATCTGATGATATGGCAGCTTTTTTCTCTACTTGGTTCTAATGCAGAGAAACAGGATGTATTTTGTCTATAATGATGATAGCGATGATGATGATAATGGCAGCAGAGCTTTCACCTTTCTTAACGCACTGTTTATCTTGATGGTAGATGTGGAGAAAGCGAGATGCATCAGTGTGGCAGTGATATATTATTATGGCGCAAAATATGTATACTTTCTTCGTACAATTTCACACAAATCCCAAGAACGCTCTACCATATATACCAAATCAGATAGACTGTAATAGTAATAGCATTACACTTGTAAGGCATGTATGGAAACTTGTTTTCAGTTTGAAGATCTTGTAGAGATATTGCAGGTTATTTAAAAATCGTTACACTTTTATTTGCATAATGAAACTAGCTACATGTAGTAAACATTGTGGAGCAAACATCCTCTGTATTGTTTGTAGTTTTGGAATGTTTTCTCTTCTTCTTACCTGTATTACAGGATCTCCTGGTTTAGCCTCCATTGAGATGACGGCCACATAGGGCAAGTTCATAAATTGAGGAGCCTGTTATAAAAACAAGAAAGAACAAATAAAATTTTAATTTTCTATTCCCCCTTCACTTCCTGTCCGTTTTTTTATTATAGTCCCACCATAAAAACCTCCCACAAATATAAAACGGTTCAAACTCACTGCACTACCACTTGTGACTCTACTTAGGTACTCTGCAAAAGTAGCACCAACGCCAGTAGTGGTAAGTACAACAACCGCACCTACTAACTTTATGTAACGGGGTGATCAAGATCACAACCCATTTTAGCAAAAAACCTATACAACGCCACTACATACAAAAGGGTTGAGATAAGCATCAGTTCTTTTTTTGCTTGAAAACTCCCTTTCCAAACTACTCGCTCTATATATACACACGTTTTGTACTCCTTTCCTATTTCCTTATTGTAGAGGAGTTTCGCCAAAACCACATCGTAAATTTTAAACAATTTTCTGAAAGGACTCTCTACACAAAACTTGTGCTACTCTAAATATCTCCAGCACCCTTTACAAAAGTGCACTATTATAGTAACCCGTGCAAAAAAATTTTTTTCTTACATTATCATTCACGTCTACCACTTGGATCACCGTTGTTGCTCGGGCCACTCTAGAGGGGTCATCGCCATGAACCTGTAGAAAAGGGTAGTAATAAATTTATATAAAAATCCGTACATACTTACATGTTTTACAATACAACCATCCACGCAATCATTATCGCTTAACTTGTCTAAAGAAAGTCATCATACACACGCGTATACAACACCCAAGTACAGTTGCTTTGATGTTAAGTTTAGAACTTTAGCAAAAAAACGGGACAAACTTTTTTCTACCCTTTTTTGCAAAAAAAAGAATGTCAAATAAGAACAGGAGCCATCGCACTTTACAATAAGTAGTATCCCTCAAAAATGCTCCAAAGTTGTAAAGTAGTAATAAACTAACCTATAACAATAAAAAGCAGAAGGAGAAGGACGACAAGAGTATTTCCAAGATAGAAAGAGCAGAGGACTTTGGACAAGATCCCGTTTTATTCATTCCTTCTTTTTCAACAAAATCCCTCGTAAATGCTCTTAACAGCTTTCAACAATAAAAAAACTAAGCAGTGCTGGTGATGGTGGTCGAGCCACTCGTAGTGCATTGGCCGGCAAAGTGAAAGTGTTTTATCGGAAACATAAGTAAATGGACTTGTAAAAATATTTTTATATACATCTATAAATATTAAATCGGTTCTATATATATTTCCCACCACTGTATTCGATATACTCAAGTCCACACTTAAATATAGTCATAAACCCTCAAAACTAAACTACCAAATCGTTATAGTTGTCACAAAAACAGTAGCATTAGTAGCGCATGCAGCTAATATTATAGTTATCATCATCTCCGCCTCTCTGTTTCCAAGAAAAAATTAGGTATAGTTGTAGTCTGAATTGAAGCGTGCTCGTATTATTTTTATTATTATTATAGTCATCATTATTATCGTAGTTCTCCTTCTCATCGAATATTTGTAAATAGGTATACATACCAGACACCAAAAACCAGAAAAATCTTGTCTCCAGTCAATAATAACAAAACAATGCGTTTTCCACTACTTTTTTTCACAAAAAAGTTATAGTGGCTATCGAAAGTACATATAGAGTTAGCTGACTAATAAAAAAGGAAAAGTTTCCCTTTTCAATCTCTAACAAACTATTTCTGTTGACATTAAAGCAACAAAAAAATTTTTTGTTACTGTTCCACATTACTGAGGTTGTTGAGTTGAACAAGAGTTGAAAATCTGGGAGAGATTTTTTGTTCGCTCGCAAAAAAAGTTTCTACTTTTCGTTTGCCCACCAAATGATGATAATGATGCTACACTAACCTGACATTGCTTGGTAAATGCGTAGT
>JAHZMV010002003.1:0-11666 GCA_027743765.1 Coecobrya sp. COE2
TGGTGTAGTGGTGGGAGGGGGATTATTGCATGGGGAAATGAAATTGAATAAAGGAGATTTTTTTCTGGGGTAAGGTAAGATTCACGGGAGAAAAGGGAAAATGGAAAGAAAATGAGGAGGAAATATGTGTAGTAAAATGGAGAAGGAGAAGAGGTTATTTTCTTCGGGCGGAAATGGGATTGCTTTTCTGAGAAAGTAGTAGTGGGTAGGCTTGTTTTATATGGCGATTTTATGAGGATGCGACCGGTGACAAAAGGTTTTTCGGCGTTTTCTCTCTGATGACTCTGATGAGTATTCGTGTATGTGCATATAGTAGCGGTAATTGTTAAAAGGTTTATTGTCTCTCTGTGATTGTGTGTAGCGGACAAGTTGGTTAAGTGAAAAATGGACAATGGATGGAGAGGAGAGAGGAAAGCGGGAGTAAAGTTTAGAATTGGGTAATTAAGTAGCGCATAATAATCGTGAATTCTCGTTGTTCAGAGATGAGGAGATATAAAAGTCAAGTTGATGTGGACGGTAATGTGTAAGTTGTAGTAGTTGACTTTCTCGGGGGCTTGTGTTCCTTTTTGATGTTGATCGTGTTGATGTGTATTGTTTTATGTGGAGAGAGAGAAAGGGAAATGGTGATAGAAGCCAGATCACTGGAGTTGGTGGAAATATTTTCGGATGTCCTGTGACGAGAAAGAGAATATTGTCGTGTGAGATGTAGTTGTATAAAATGTAGTGGATTTTGTGCTTTTTGTTTTTGTATCTTTTTTAGTGTTTTTAGGGTTGCTTTTGCTGCTGCTCTTTTAGTAATGAACTGGTTAATAACTCAATTTTCTTAACTTTGCTCGTTTTTGTCTGATGATGATTATAATGTGTGGAGTGAATGAAAACAATGGGAATTTCGTCGGTGCGTGACGATGTTTTGTGAAGGGATGAGCAATTTCGTTAATTACTTGAAAGGTTTAGGAGCTGGAGCTGTTGCGTAAGTTTTCTTGTGTGTGTGCCTGCTTGAAAATGTAAATTTGTTAATTGATGGGGTATTGTGACAGAGTGGTCGGGGTAATCAGTCAGAGTCAGAGGAAAAACGGGTGGTTGTTGTGTGCTGATGAAGAGAAGCAGAGTCAAGATGGGATTGAATGAGATGCACTGCAGTTGAATTAAAAAATGGGTTCTTTCTTCGTCTGGGCTTTGTCACTGTACTTTATTTTGTCGTTGGTTTTTTTGGAGAAAAGAGAAAGAAAAATTGAGTGGTAAAAGGAGAAAGAGTGAAAACAGAAGAAAAGGAATCGAATGACTGATTATCGTAATTATGCTTAATTACTCGGGCTTTTTACTAATCATCGGGGTAAAAAGAATGGGAGTGATTGAGTGAGAGAGAAAGAGAGCAGCTTTTTTTATCGAGACTGTTTGAAAAATGAATTAGGGAAGAGGAAGAAAGCGTTTCTTTATTTTGGGATGAATTGAGTTGAGAAGCAGATTTTTGAGACAAGAGGAAAAATTGCACTGGCTTTTGTTTTTTTGAGTGGCAAGTTAAATCGGGTCTTTTATGCTGGCGATTAAGATATGTGGATTGATGCGATTCTCTGGGAATTTTAAAGAGAAGGATTTTTAGAACTCGACTAATTGTCTCAATTTACTAATTTGTATGTCGTTACGCTTTCTGTGTGACGGTGAAAGGTTTTCTAAAAAATATGAACAATTGAATGGAGTAAAAAACTGAATGGAAAAGGGAAAAAGTAAGCCATATGCGTACGTACGTGTCTGTGCGTGAAATGCGAGCGAAAACGCTCTATTTTTTTGGAATGCATGACTGATTGCTTCCCTCTGTTTTTAATTGCTGCTACATTCTCGGTAATTGAATGAATGAGAACTTTGTGTTTTCTGTCTGTCGACGAGGAGGAGGAAAAAATTGTAATTTCGTCAAGCTAGCAAGTGTGTACGAAAAAATGCAATTAAAAAATTGGTAATAGGGGAAAAAATTTCTTGATTAATTATTTAGTGAACATGAACCTGCTATCTCAGTGTCACACCTAGAATTTTTTTCAGAATAGCGTAGTATGACCTTGTGGAGGATATATAGTAATTTATGTTTGAAATGTACATAAGTTCCGTATATCCAATTTACGTGTATACATTTTTATCCCCTCTGACGAATATTTCGGTGAGAGGGCAAAAAGGAAAATATTTTTAAAAACAAAAATTCACCGAATATCTCGCATACTTTTTTGTCTCGCATACATGTTTAGTTTGTATGTATCCAACTAACTGGTATGCTGGGATTATATTCAGGAGAGAACAGATAATCTAGCTAGCAGACACTTGATTTCCGTCTCATCAAAAATCCATTTAGAACACGGTCGAGTTGTGCATCGTATTTACTTGGAATAATATTTGTTCCTTAAATACACTGAAATAAGTGTAACAGCCTTCCTGCTGTGTGTATACAGAAAAGCAGCGGTAGTGGACAAAATAAGAAGCAAGAATGAAATAGTAACATCGTCACACTGATTTTTTTATACTCATTCGATAATAAAAACAGAGAGTCTGACATGCATATATGGAGTCGCCAGTCGCCACTGTTTTCTTCCCGACGAAAGAATTGTAAACAGGGAGAAGGAAAAAAGGAACGCGGCATGGTTCCTATCACGCTTTTCATTCACTGCAAATCCACAAAAGAAAGAAATTCCAATTTGCGTTCAATTTTTTATTATTATTTACTTTTGTGTAGTATATACCGATTATTTTCTCTCTTCATTCACTTTCCCTGCGAGAGAGAAAAAATAAATCCGTTTCCTTATTCTTTCTCTCTCGTCACAGGGGTAAATAAATTGAGGATGACACTGTGGAATGACCAGTGTTTTTGTGGTCCATCGTACACTGCCTGTCATTGTGTCTGTTGGGACGTTGTTGCACGCATGCATTTTTTATTATGGGGAGAGTTGTAAAAAAAGCGAGGACACAACAAGACATGCGATATATGTGGAGAGAGAGAAACCTGTCACTGGCAATAAGTCTGTGAGTTGTTGTGGCGTGGGTTAAAACTACTTATTTATTTCGGCTTGAATGTTGTTTCGTTTATTAATAAAAAAAGGAAAGTGAAATTGGAGAAAAATTGTGGAAAATAAGTATAAACGAATATGTCAATACAAGATGTTATTGTGTTGGGTATTTTTGGTCGAGGAGAATTTACTAGACGTATAGGTTTGCACACGGGGAAACATGATAGGATTATATATATTTTTTGGAGATCACAGGATACTTTATTTTCGGGGGATTTAAAACACATCCGTGTGGTGTCCGGTGATCATGATACTTTTTTTTGGTAGCAGAGTTATTATTCGCTTTTCAGGATAGATAGGTGACAAGCAAGCTAGGTTGGTTAGTTGATCATGCTTTATTTTGGGAGATTTTTTACTGTATTGTTTGCAGAGGCTCTTTTACGTGGAGGATTATGATTGTTTATGTGGATGTATTTTTTTTCATTTTGTAACGGAGCAGTGTGGTTTTTTATTGTTTTGTTTTTTAGGTTGGCTCTCCTTATTTAGCTGGAGTATATACGTAAAGTCATGTTTTTAAAAGACAAAATGTTGGACGTTTATCTATCTAGTGACGGGATGTGGTTTAAATAAGCAAATCAAAGTAATATGTTTGCTTAGGATAAAAAAATGATGTTTGTTGCAGGCAGGATATATATGTATCTGCTGAGTATTTTTTGTTACTTATTGACGGATTGTGGCATAGTCTCTTCCGTGTTTTTGTTTGTTTACCGGAAAAAATTTTCTAATTTTGCTGGACAATGACTGCAGCTGTGCACCTAATGCATTATATTTAAGCGTTCATTTTTGTATGATTTCCAGTTGGACACCTAGCAAGGTCTTTCTCCAGGAACAAACAATAAAACAGGAAAAGTTTTTCGTTGCAATTTGAGCTGATTTGATGTTTCATTTTATTTTGCTTTTTTTTCGTAGGATTTTCTTTTGAGAAGTTTCTGCTTTTTTTATTAAAAAAATCCTTCGTATACCCTGGTTTTTCACGCGATCCGAACTTTATGCATTGCCACTTCCACAGCTTTGTATACTCTTATTTATGGGATTAAACACAAAAGAAAATATTATTACATCTTCCTTCCTTCCGCTTTAAATCGCGTCAGTGCAGTAGTGTGTACAGTTCAGTAGGTTTTTATTTTTGGAACATGTCTACTTTTTTCGGTTTTGTTTGATTTACGCAAGCTACAATTATTTGTCATCGGACCGTTCACACTTATGATTCTTCTCTATACACAAAGCATGACGGATTTCTCTCAAAATTGTTAAGCTGATCAGCACAAATAATAACTAAACTGGACACTACTCCACAATTCGTAAAAAAAGAGATGAAATCCTTCCATTCAGAGATACATAGAGTACAGTTGTATAAACCCCTTTCGTAATAATCATAAATTTTATCAACGCAAAATATCAAATTAGTGAATTCGATTGGAAGACGAAATGATTTTGATCAAGTTTCATCAGAAAAATTGAAAGCTTTAAATCGGAAATACACACACATGTAATGTACAAGGTTCACTAAAGTTCACTTGCAGTTTCCGTTTTCACTTTTTATTGTGCTTGGGCTCACAATCGAGAGTGATGAACAATAAAGAGCCGTCGCGATACATGATGATGTCGTGTAGAAATTGAATTGAGAATATATCTCAACAAAAGCTTGTGTTCTGTGCTGTGTAGTGTATCTCGGCTCTAAAAAATATTTTATGTCCAGCAGTTAAAGATTTTATTCAATTATTTATAGCCGCTGTATCGGCTACCATATACCATGATGCTTGCATTGCTACTGCTGAGGACTCTCTCTCTCTTTTATTTTTTTTCCAGGGGAGAGGGTCCAGGATACATAATAGAAATAAAAATAAGCCGTAAATTTCTCAATGGAAATCCAACCAAAATCAATGGACGGATGGACATCATCGGGAGCGTGGTTCTTTGTCTAACGCGTTTTATTTTGTTACATAACTTGTACGATTATTTTATGCTGTATATAACATGCTTTTGCATTGCAGCAGCATCGTTGTAAATTTCCCGTTGATTATTACGTTAAGCTTTCTCTGATTCTCTCATCAATGCTTACTGTAACGTGAGAAATTGGTGGTGGTAGTAGTGGAGGGGTTATCAATTCAGTATGCTTTTCGGGATCTTTATTTCATTTTTGGTCATTGAGTGCGAGCACCTCGACATGCATTGCTTTTGATGTGATGAATGTTTCGGTGGTGGTGTCAATGATTACTGTACTCTGTCTGTGCCGTTATTTATTCGAGTAGTTTTGTCACAAAAGTGGTGGTGGAGGAGGAGGATGATGAGTTAGTGTAGTATCGTTTGGTCGTAAATTGTCGAGAGAGAAGAATTTATAGTGCTTTGTTTGGATGGACAAGTGGGAAAGTATTCATGTGCGAGGATTAGTTAGCGTGTGGATAATTCCATATAAATAACTCGGGAGGGATTTATGCTGTAGGTACATAGGTTGATGATTTTGGAGGAGAGTATGAGATTCGGAAGGAAAATGCTTGGACAAAGTTGGAAGGACGATTTTTGTATGTAGAATTACAGGAAAGTATGGATAGTGACGATTTAATCCGGTTTAGATTGTAAAGTAATTACGTGCTTGTTTATTTGATTGTAAACTGATACGGTGTGCATAATACACTAACGTGGTCAAACAAAATTAGAGCGGGGATATATGTTGATGTTGAAATCATTCGAGTGGTATATACATAATTTGGTATTTACTATATATAGTCTAAATCTTTATCATAATAACCGACTAACATTTCATATATTTCCTTTCAAACATCTTAAAGTTTTAGAATAGTTGAAATAAAGAAACTATGTCTCTATATAAGCCATCGAGCCCCGTGTCTCTATATATGCATTTATTTTATTAAAGGACATACTTAAGGACGGTAGTCCAGTAGTATCGGTGGTACTAAAAATCCTTGAAAGAAACCCTTTTAAATTTATCCTCATTGTTTGTAGCCTAGAATATACTAGTCCTTTCTTGGGAAAAGGCTACCTTTCAAACAAAATCAAGCTGTGAGAACCAGTACTTTTAGTACTGACTACATTTATTGGCGACTAGAGGGAGAAAAGAAATAGGGAAAATGTACCCTTTGAGTAAGAATTAGACATTACATTATATTTATACCATTACAACTCCCTGATACTATCCATCATTGTATATAGTACATATTCACGAATACGAATGTATGCATACGTACATGTTGGTACTTTGAAATAAAACTTAATCTAATAATAGATTCCAAAAGGTAGAATTTTCAGTTTGCGGACCCATTCCTCACAAAATCGTCATAAAAGTACTAGTTATACTTGTCGTGGAAGACAGGTAGTGGACACGAAACTCTCAGAAAATATAATATATACAGAGAAATCTGAAAATGGAGGTGATGTATTGGGATACTATAATACAATTAATTGGTGGTCTCAACATTAAATTTAATTTGACGCAGAGAAACGGCCATTTTCTGAAGTCTGACAATATTGCTGTGGAATTTGACCCAAACCAGATAAAGCCTTCTTTCTATGCATTAATACTCACAAAGACTAGAGCCAAAGGACAACTCGTATGCACAGCGTTAAAACGTTGTTTGGAGGCTTTTCCTAATAATCATCCAGCCAGGTTTGCAATTAAGATTGAGATTTTTAAATATAGTGTCCATAAAAAATAAATTAAATTTTAATTACAGGAAACTTTATATGAATATCGAGCACAATGTGAACGATCAACCGAAAGACCACTCTAATTTCCACATAAACATCTTCTTCCATCCACAGCTTACCGAGAAACTAACCAATATGGTGGATTGTTTCTTTAAGGCTTGCATTTATATCGGGAAACTAAATTTACATGATAAAAACACTAATGATCATCATCAGTACATTAATACTCACAAAGACTAGAGCCAAAGGACAACTCGTATGCACAGCGTTAAAACGTTGTTTGGAGGCTTTTCCTGATAATCATCCAGCCAGGTTTGCAATTAAGATTTAGATTTTTAAATGTAGTGTCCATAAAAAATAAATTAAATTTTAATTACAGGAAACTTTACATGAATATCGAGTACAATGTGGACGATCAACCGAAAGACCACTCTAATTTCCACATAAACATCTTCTTCCATCCAGAACTTACCGAGAAACTAACCAATATGGTGGATTGTTTCTTTAAGGCTTGCATTTATATCGGGAAACTAAATTTACATGATAAAAACACTAATGATCATCATCAGTTAACTCATATTACTGGTAAGTTCATGGCAAGTTCAACATTTCTTATTCGTGTAGGGAAATACAATTCATTTTGGTTATTTGATTAATGATAGGAGATGAACCAGAGCCAGATTTGATTGATAGAAGGGTTGGGTGGATAGGTCAAAGAATAATTAGACCATGGGACGGTGTCGGGATGGATTTGGATAAGCCATTGAATTTCAAGTCGGATTACGCATGCACAGGAGAAAATATCTTTATTAGAACCCGTGTATTCCACCTAAATCCGGAAATTTTCCGAGATGACTATTTCTCGGTTGTCCCTTCAACATCCGGTCTTCACATCGACCCCAGAACTGTTCACCTTGTTTCAGATAACGGTTACTCAATCGAGTGCAGGGTGGACATGTTAACAGGTAGCTTACACTGCATTTGTTATTATACTCATAAGAACCGACTTAAGCATTCCATATTTCCTTTCAACCAGCTCAAAGTGGCTACTTTGCTGCACTTTTTGACAAACGGTGGTAACCCGTGTATTCCACCTAAATCCGGAAATTTTCCGAGATGACTATTTCTCGGTTGTCCCTTCAACATCCGGTGGTCTTCACATCGCCTCCAGCACTGTTGGCCTTGTTTCAGATAACGGTTACTCAATCGAGTGCAGTGTGGACATGTTAACAGGTCAGATCATACGTAACTTACACTGCATTTGTTATTATAAATACTAATAAGAACCGACTTAAGCATTCCATATTTCCTTTCAACCAGCTCAAAGTGGCTACTTTGCTGCACTTTTTGACAAACGGTGGTCAGCAGCAAACATCGTGACGGAAGTGGTTATCGATGAGATAACGAATGCTACCCTGAACTGCTTGGTCGACTGTCTTCAACACTCTTGTTTTGACGAGCCTAAAAATAATATGCGAGTTGCAGTGGAACTCATTGTGGTGGCCAACAAGTACTTTTTTCTCACCCTGGAGGAAAAATTACTGAATCTAGTACTTTTTCAAAAGGATTCCTATTTCGACAATAATGTAGGGAGTCTCTTCATTCTACTCACTTTTCTCTGTTTCACTAGAATCTCATGGGAAGTTCAGTGCAGGCTTGTGGACTACTTGAAACTGTGAGTGTTTGTGTGAAAATTCGCATTCAAAATTGAATTTACAGACAAAAATTATAAATAATTTTTTAAAATAACTCAAATTTCCATTTACAGGAATGCTGACGAGATCATTGCAACCCACGAGTATGAAGAGTTTATCACGACGTTTCCAGAAGCTGTCCAGGACATAATGAATTGCATGGGATTAAAATGCATTCTCATTAATGACAGTGGTCAGAAGCTTTGCGTTTTCTGACTTTTTATTTAGAACAACTTACTGGTTGCAAATTTGATATAAATAGTAGTGTCATTATATAATTTCTATTTACATAATATATTATTTAATTAGCACATTTAATGTAACTCAAATGTATATAATGATTTTGTAGCAAAATTAAATCTAGATTTTGGCTTTTTTTGGGGAGAAAAGTAGACAACGTAATCGCTAGCTTATTATTGTCATTGGGCCATATGCATATACTCACCACAAGGAAGAAATAACATCCACTCACAGAAAACTCCTGCTTTCTCGTCGGTCATGTCATGATTCTTTCCCNGCTAAAGATTTTATTTTTTTGGCAGTGCGCAACAGTAGTCTGCCAGAAGCTAAATATTATAAAAGCTTTCACTTGACATATCTCTCTTATTTTTCCCTGAAAAAAGTATATCTTTCCCTCAGAAAAAAATAAAATCTCAACTACTCACAAATAAACTCTCAAAAAAAACACGAAAAAAAGGGTTCTTTCTCTCTTAAATCCCCGTCATTATGATAATCAAAGTGATCGCATATGTGTGTGTGTTTTTCTGTGCATAATTTTTTTTTCTGTGGATAGGGGAAAAAGATAATATTGAATTGAGTACAATGATCAAAGTGAAGTAAAAAGATACATTTTTTCCAGGGGATCAAGTTTGTCGAGTGGACAAGAAAGTCTTGTCAGTGATATCTGGAAGAGTGATCTCGCTGGAAATGGATAGAATGAGAAGGAAAAATGCGAGTAAATGTTTTTTTTCTGAATAATATTCTGCTTCTGGCTACAAATGATGTAAATTAATTTTTTCTCGATAATAACTTGTTATTCCAATCTGTTACGTTTCTCTTCGAGTAAAAAACCCAAAAATGTGCAGTAGTAAACGAAGAAATGATATCTCAAATATGTTGCTCTTTTCGTTAGAAAAATTGAATAGAAAAACTTTTTTTATGTTGCGCTTTTTTCCAAAAGTTCCTCGAACCTCTTGAGTCTTGTGAGAACGGCCTCAGTGAATCCATCCGACACTGGCATCAGCGGGAATGTTGGAACACTCCGAGTAAAAAAACCAAAAATGTGCAGTAGTAAACGAAGAAATGATATCTCAAATATGCTTTCATGTCATTTTATTTGATGCTACTACAAAATTAATTTTTTCTACAAATTTTTTGCTCTTTTTGTTAGAAAAATTGAATAGAAAAACTTTTTTTATGTTGCGCTCTTTTCCAAAAGTTCCTCGAACCTCTTGAGTCTTGTGAGAACGGCCTCAGTGAATCCATCCGACACTGGCATCAGCGGGAATGTTGGAACGATCCAATCCTGATCGTTACTCGGTTCGGGATTTGTTACTTCCAGGAGGGTTAGGAGTCTTTGTTTGTTACGGTCAAATGTCATGTGGAAGTAGTTGATGATCTCGATGCTCCAAAGCGTGGGTGGATCCATTACCATGCGGAACATGAGGTCTAGCACGTCAATGATAATGTGTGCGTTTATTAGGCGATCTTCGCTGTCCTTTGTGATAACGCTTCGTCGTTGGAGGCTTGCTGCCGAGGATGGGATCTCGAAAGGGTCGGACGAGGTGAACAGTTTGCATTGTAATGCGATCAGGGAGTCAACGAGGGAGTGTGGGGCCCTGACGTTATCTTGGAGTTCGAGATGCTGGGTACCGGGACGGAGTTGACCTGCTGCGGTGTGGAGATAAATTGCTGGAGCTTGACTGGGGTAGCCGTAGACTAGTTGAAGGTCCAGTGAGTAGAGACCGCCTTCGTATGGGGTACCTGGTGGGGCTGCCATTAGCACGGAAAACAGGTCCAGTCTGTCACGGAATCCTTTGATCCAAATACTCCCAATTTCTTCGTTCATCCGGGTGGTTAAAAATAGCTGGTCTTTTTTCACTGCCTTCATCCAGATACTATCTGATCTGACGGAGAACGCGTTCTTGTAAAAAGTATGCTTTGTCGGGCATTTTTGGAGAAGAGTAAAGTGTTCGGGAAAGTAGCTGGAGTCTTGGATGCTCAGATTCTGGACAAAGATTTTGTCGGCGCGGAGAAGCAATTGGAGCCCGTGGTTTTTCACCGGGTTTGTGTACCTGCTAACCTTGAACTTGGTGGGTTGATCCAAGTCGTCGTGTACTTTTAGTCCACTCGCTTCCACCTCGGGTGGGTACAGTGTGTGCTCCTGTTTAGTATGAACGCTCACCACAATCACTTGCCCCTGGTCGGTAATCGATCTGACCCATCCGATGGTGAAGAGTGCCTCTGGAATGCGACAGTACACGCTGCGAAATACTATTTCGCGTGGGGTGACTTCCCCAAAAGCAAAATGGGGCTCCAAATTGTACTCAGGTTCCGGAGTCCGGTAAGTTGGCTGGAAGGTAAATTTAGACGGGCCCTTTGAGTTTTCTCGAACTTTGGCTACCCACTGGACAAGCACAATGTCGTTTGAATTACGGGAGAGGGTGATTCCGTATTCGTCTTGGGAATAGGGGGATAGGGTCAGGGATTTTTGGACCAGTTGATGGAATGGCTGGTTAAAGCTTTTCTTGGAAGTTATTGCTGACGCTGGGATCTTTTCAATTTTACCAGACTGGACAGAAACAATTAAACTTAACTATATTGTTTTATTAAAGTGAATTGTAACTTGATCCCGGTCAACTTACCACACTCCACTTGACCTTGAGCATACGGCAAAATCTTACAACCTTCGCGGTGTATGCGACATTTGTGCAGATTTTGTTCCCCTTTTCTCTCAGTTCCTTAACGCTCAAGCAACTGTGCTTATCTTCCCCCTCGTCAAAGTACTTTGACTTCATATACTCCTCAACTTCTCTGTCCGGTAACCCGAGATCAGTGTCCTTGGCCTTGTACTGGAAATATTTTTCAACAGCTTCATGGCAAGCCTGATCCCAGTCGACATCTTGAATCTGACCAAGAACGTTGGCGTGTTTCTTTAGATCTGTTTTTGTTAGCGTGGTTGGGGGCATTGTTGTGGGGGACACTGAAGTACTGGACGACTTGTCATACGAGCTTGCAGTCGGAGCGACCAATCGTATCC
>JAHZMV010002004.1:0-18423 GCA_027743765.1 Coecobrya sp. COE2
TAGAAAATTTACACCTTGACTCCAGCATTAGCAAATCAAGTGAATCATCCTGGGCAATTATGGTATAAACCACGGTTTTTAACAAAAACTTGCTGGTGGTGGTTAGAAATTGTTTTTATGGCAAAAATGGGTTTAAATGGTCATAATTGATTTAACATTACGTTATATGGACTTAGCGCGTAATATTTACTCAAACAGCACTCAATAGCATATGTCGCCTGATATTTTGAATTTTGACCACATGAATCATGTGACATGATCATTAAAAGCCACTTCTGAGCGTGTCAAATGCCCCCATTCTTGACCAGTCAAAAACCTCTTTTGACCACTATTTTGATCACTACCTTGCCTGATCCTGGTTGATTTAATCCTTTTTTTCATAATCTAATACGTCGAGAGCTATTTAATCTACGACGTTAAAATTTAATTATGGAAGGAGGTTAAGTCAAGTCTTTATTGAAAACACATAATTCTTTATAAGAATCTAAGATTTTACGTTGTAAAATGCCTGTTAGGGTCCCTTAAGCTGTAAGTATTTAACCGTACACGCATTCTGTACAAAATAAAGTTATTAGCCGTAGAAAATTTGCACCACGAATCTAGGTTCAACCAGTCAAGTGAACCATCCTGGGTGATTGAATCCATTGAGTGTATCCTATAATTTAACTCTCTCAACCAGTCATCTTTCACGATTTATGACCCTTACGATTTCAGACTTTTATTTTTGTTTACTTTTAACATTTCAAAAGTACTGAACTAATTTGTATCCAAAGTAGCATTTGAGGCTGTATAATGTTAAGTTAAGTTATGGCTCTTTTAATTAGTGGCATATGTTTTTGGTATATTTGTGGTCAATACGTACTGCTTTAGTACATCAACTGACTAATAGTGAATAACAGGTTAAGTATCAGGTTAAGTTAAGTGAGGTATGCAAAAAATAAAACTGCTGAATAAATTGCAAATTGGAACGACACTTCGGAAACCGTTGGATATTCTAGTGCTTATAGCTGTATTATAAATAAGTCAAACACGTGTTGGTTTACCGTGACAGTTTAACTGTCAGAGTTAGAACGCTAATGGGTATTTGTTAAATAGAAGAAAGACTCGTGGAGATTGTGGCTATAAATATGCGTACCAGAGTCCATTCAGTTAAAAGATAGAACTTAGCAATTCGACAGTTAATTTGGATACTAATTTCATAAATTGGGCAATGTAAGCTATATGTTTATAAAAAGGTCGTATTTATTTAACTGCATTGCTGGAGTTATGTTTTGAGTTCCTTACTTGTGCAATCCCTCTATTTAAATCGCAGCTTAATACGAACCGCATAATTATTATGCATGGTTTTGCATATTAGTATCACTAGCAGTTCGTCATATTTAAACCCGTAAACATTTATTCAGAATAAATTATTCATTTTTCCTAATTGCATTTTTCTATGCATTATGCTATTCATATATGAAAAATAATTATTATTTCATGCTGGGAGAATTAAATAAAAAATATATTGATTTTCGTTAAAGAAATTTCCAATGTAAATGCGTTTAGTTGTCACGGGACTATTATTATTAAACCTTTAGGTGTTTTTGAAGCAATCATGTTGATAAATTTTGTTTCATGATTTATTTATTAGAACAAAATTTGATCGAAGCAGTAGTCATCATTAACTTAATGATGACTACTGCTTCAATGAATACTATTTATTTGAATGACAACAAGTTGGGATTTTAATTTTGTAAAATCTTGTTACAAAAATCAACGAAATTTAAAAAAACGGCTGTCAATAAAAATACCGGAAAAGCCTATCAACCAACTCTTTATATAATTATTTAGAAATTTAAAAAATTAAGCACATGTATTCTTTCAACTTTAGTTGATGCTTTCTTGGTTTGAGTTGCCAAAAACCAGAGTGGAATGCAAAAAACAGGAAAAACTGATTTCTCCCGTCAAGTTTACGTGAATTTACGATACGTCCTTCTTTGTTTTCACAAACACTTGAAAACAAAGAAGTATAATATCCATTGCTATTTACTGGCACCTTTGCAATTTAGAATAACAATCAGTCTAGACAACTGTATTTATATTTTCTAATTGCTTGTTTGAAATAAACAATTGAATTTCAAGTTTCGATTGTTGCTTTGTCTCAACAAAACACTATGGAACCCTAGTTACCTGTTAGCAATCATGACTGTTGATACATGAAGATATAAATAGTGTCATTGAAGCATTACAACAACAGCAATCAAAATAGGGTCCATTTTGTGGACATTATAGTAATAACAATTAATTTCTTATTCAGCATGAAAATATGAAATAAAATTAATCTGCAATAATAATAAACGTCACAAATCGGGCAGAAGAGTTTTATGGCTTATTGATTGTCAAAAAATTGTTTCCTTAAAACTATAATATTTACATATAGCATTTTTGACAATTTCAACATCGAATGGTTTCATATGTTCTAGAATATTTTGTTGTCATTAGCAGTAATTTATTTTCCAGTGGTTCTATAAAAGACAATAAAATAGTTAGGGTCATTAATTTTAGTAAAATGGATTATAAATTATTTAAATAATACTAGTTACTTGGATAAAATGAAAAACCTATGACACCTTTGAATAATCTACTACAAATTTTTATTGTTTTGTCAAAAGCAGTGCTAAAATTTATGCTGTCGTTTCAAAAGTTTATCCATAAAAATCGAATATTTTTATTAATTTGTTGGGATTCAGTTTATGAAAATTAAATTAGACAGTTGCAAAATTGAAGTCAAATTGGAGGAATTTATTTGCCATAGTCAGCAAAATGAAAATAACAGAAAGTGTTGTGGTTTACTTATGACTAATTGCCATACATTTTACACTGTAAGTTAATAAATATAATATCAGTGGACAGATAGCAGCAAAGAAAGAATCTATGATTCGCATAAAAATTCACCCCAAAAATCAAATTACTGAACAATGACAACGNTCAGTGGACAGATAGCAGCAAAGAAAGAATCTATGATTCGCATAAAAATTCACCCCAAAAATCAAATTACTGAACAATGACAACGTTTAGCATAAACTACTTAAATATTTTATTATAATCGTCGAACGGCAGGAACAGGTACAATAATCATTTTAAACGAGCAAAAGTGCCTTTAAAATCAATGTAAATATGTACTGTCTGCGTGTTGACACTGGAATATCTAATATGCGAGATTTGGGAAAATTGAACGCACAATTAATCCTATGAATTTCCCCTATAAAAGTCCTGGCATGGATACGAGGAAATAATCGATGTCTCCTTGATTATGGTTTGCATAGAAAGCGGTATTTAATGATAGAAATTGTTGTGCAATTCAAAGATTATCATATGGCCTATCTGAAGCCTTTTCTTCATTTCTGCAACAAACTTCCGTAATGGCAAGAGTGTAGCGTAAGTTACACTCGTGAAAATTTTCCAGAATTTAAAAACATCGCATTTCATTTTAGTGAAGAATCTGTAAATATTTTGTTCAATGATAAAGAACACCAAGCTCAACGCATAAAATACGCCGAGCATCGACAAAATTCCACATATGGCCTATCTGAAGCCTTTTCTTCATTTCTGCAACAAACTTCCGTAATGGCAAGAGTGTAGTGAAAGTTACACTCGTGAAAATTTTCCGGAATTTGGAAAAATCGCATTTCATTTTAGTGAAGAATCTGTAAATATTTTGTTCAATGATAAAGAACACCAAGCTCAACGCATAAAATACGCCGAGCATCGCCAAAATTCCCAATATACATGACAGGCCGACTTGATCCCCAGACTGCAGAGGGGGCTTTGCATATGGATCATATGGTTTTAAGCCTTTGTAATATACGTCCGCCAAATTTGACCAAACAAACCATCTTTCTAGTAGACCGCTTTCTCGAATTCGAGAATACGTTTGTGTCACCCAGTACCTATTAAGAGTATAGATTTCCAGACAGTTGGTATATTCTTTTAAAATCTCTGACATTAAAAAACATTGAACAGTCTTGGTTCCCATTGCCTTAGCGATTCGGTTGTTGTAAAACATCAGATCCGTATAGAGATTGCGGGAATGGCTCAGAAGTGCGTACTTTCTTGGAACATACTCTCTGTAGATTGTTGGATCCTGATGAACGTCATATTCATAATAAAAATCGTTCAGAAAAGTTGATAATAGTTTGGAACATACTCTCTGTAGATTGTTGGATCCTGATGAACGTCATATTCATAATAAAAATCGTTCAGAAAAGTTGATAATTTTTTGATGCGAAAAGTGAAATTAAAGCTATCGACTGGATCTGTTCTATATGTCCATAGAATTTTGTATCCATCCTCAAACAAGTCCCGAAGCGATTGAAATGGCGTAGGTGGAATAAAAACTATTACTGTGCTAACAATCCCATTTGAATAAAAATTGCAAAGAAACATTCCCAAAAATTGCAGTACAATAAAAAACTTTAACTTGCTACCTATTGGTGTTGCCATTGTACCCAGCACCACTCCAAGTACATCAAGCAAATTTTTTACATCAGTTTTGAAAGTTGAAAAAGTCTGGATTTTTACAAGGCATACAACGACTAAAATTGTTGACATAATTAATGCCCATGTCTTGGTATAAAAACAATCTATCCAAATATTGAACTTGAAAAGCTTGTCTGGTTTTAAACGTGTTATATCTTTGCAATATATCAAATGTTCTGTGGCAATTTCGAAAAAACTAAATCCACTGTACATATGATAATAATCGGAAAATGGAAATTTGGCATAATTGTTATAAGTCCCGATAGTTTTAATGTATTGTACTGCAGCACTCTTCATAGCTGTCTCGAGATAATACTATGAAATTCTTCCGTCCAACAATTCCATAGAAATGTTGTGAAATTTAGTACTCACTGCTGCTGCCATCAGTCGTTTTTCACAATGGCGAAAGCTTCTGGAGGTAACGGGTAATTTGCGACAGCTTTGCAAATCTACTAGTAGATATTTAATATACCGTGGGAATACCATAACCTCAATTCTCCTGTTGTTGGAATGGTAGAAATATTTTCGATGAACGAATAGTGGGCGCACAAGGTATTTAATGAACTTAGTGTTGAATTTTCCTTCGTGCTGCCGGTTGCCGCAGGATTGATTGCAAATCACAACGTATGAAATGACTATGTCTGTGAACATTTTCGTAGCTAAAATTAATAATTTTAATGCCGGCAGATTTAAGAAATAATTGGTAAGTATTCTTTTAGAATTATATAGTTCTACGAACTTGTAGTAATCCGTAATAATATAGAGCCATGTGGTTGTGGGAGGCATTGAGAGATCAAAGAATGTTGCCGTAGGACCACCATCGCTACACATATTACTGCTGCACTCAAACAGGATAAAGTGGCTTGGATGAGTGAATTTGTATGGAAAATATCTTCCAATATTCTTCTTAAAATTTCGAAATATCATACGGCGAAGCAGGCAAATTGCGTAATACTTTTCGTCTATTTCAAATGAATGGAAAGATATTTCAAACCTTTCCCGTTGTGAATTTAATTCCGTGACAAGAAGATCAAGTGCATTTTGCATGAGTTGCTCCTTTCCTAAGGAGATAGATGTGACGAGTTTCCATGCTGTCACGGATATAATCCAGTACGAAACTAGATATCTACACATGCTTTGGGATGTCCTCATTTTGACTGTTCAATTTAAGCAAACCAATTAGTACAAACAATTGGATATAGAATCAGCTAAAAATCGGCCGACATGCATGTTAGAAACGGCTAACTAGCAGCTCCCACACTAAAATATGATTTCGACGGGTCACCGGTACTTTCTCACTTGAACTGTTCAGACTTTGTGAGAAACGTAAGCATTTCATTACGGTCTCAAAACTTTCAACAATCCTTGTTGATAGTTTGCTGTCATCTTAATTGCTGTTTGGTATGATGCTTCCTGTGGCGAATTTTAAAACCGACGCAGATATAACCTAGGACCAAACTATATGTCACGAGTATCTACAGAAAATAATTTACTATCTGATCTCTTACTTCGTACAGAATCGCTGGAACATAATCTCCAATATTTTATTAACAGTAATAATGATTTGTCATAAATCCAGTTTGTATTATTTACAACTATTACAGATCTAGAGTCTTGAGTTTGGAGGCGGAACAAATTGTGTATTCCCTAGAATGAAGCAGATCAGGTCAAATACGAGGATTTTGTAATGATCTATTTGTATTTGTTAAATTTGTTAGAACTTGGAACTTTATGGGACAAACATACAGTGTAACATATATACAAACATATATTACGGACCCTTTTCACATAGCTTAATGTAAGCTTTTTGAATTAATATTATTAATATTATTGTTTCTAGATGTTTCGGGTAGCCTGTTCAAAAAATTACTGGTATATGGCTAATGAAACAATAATGCAATATGAGTGAAGTATGTGTTGAATTTTTAATTTGCTCCACGCGCAGGAAAGTTTCATAAGCTCTTGTGGCGTAATTAAAATGATCGATAAACCTTGAAATAAAGTCCGCTTTCCGTGTATGCCTTATGTTGAAAAGGAAATCGTGCAATGTTTTGCTAGATAGGATGTTTTGATATTTAAGATATTCCAGTAATTTTTTTTCTTATCACATGCATGCACACAAGTGTTCCTGGGAAACCAATTTTCAAGATGGGAAATCAATTCGTACGACTAGCTGGGCAATTGTTGATCGCCACGAGCTTGAACTTACATCACATTTACATAAACCATAAACTACTGACGTATTTCAGATTCCAGCAATATGAAAACAGACAGTCTAATATTGATTTTAAAGACACATGTACTCAATTAAAATGATTGTTTTATGCTGCTACTATACCATGTCTGCATTTGCAGACAAAAACAAGTCTGTATTTTACTTTTATCCACTCCCAGCATCTATCCTACAGGAGTCAACGTCAGAAGTAAAGTATAACCCCTGTATAGACCATTATAATTGTACAATATTAACTGAACTACAGGTGTTGCTGAAAACATGGAAGCAGTTTGGACCAAATTTTTTATTTGGATTCTTGGATTTTTGTACTTTGGGGATTTTAGATTTTTGGCTTTTGGATTAGCGACTACGATCTTTTAAAACAGAAAATCAAAATATATCATTTATTTTGGAAGAACTTGTATAATCTAATCTAATAAAGTAATTGAGAAACAATACATTTAGCAATTAATATAGTTAAACCCTCACAAAATGTTATGGCCGTACTTCTAATTCAAGTCAGCTATATCTTAGTTGACAGCAACTGTTACAATCTTTAAGTTGTATGATTTTTTTATTTAGCTTCAAGAAATATTACATAATGATGTTTCTGATGGAATCATTCCATCAGTTTTATTATGAAGTCAAATTTGTAGAAAATTTGACAAAAATTGCGTGATTAAAATGAGGTATTATTGGAATCACAATGGATCATCGTATCTTATTTCAATTGACTTTCCATAAAGTTCATTAATCAAAATGATTTCAATAAAAATTGTCATTTATTATGAACAAACAAAACAACGTAACTTTTATTTAGGAGTAGTTTTTACCTTTAAGCTTTGATAGATTAGTCTTTTTGCTGTGTCTTCTGTGAAAATCTCTATACGGTACAAACGAAATTTTCTTTTAAAATTTCTTTATTCTATTTAATTATATATTACAAGGTTTGAAATCCTAAAACATTAGTATTTAATAGTGGTTCCGATCCTGAAATTTAAAAATTTAAAATTTAAAATAGCTGAAACGCCTGCCATATGTGTAGATAAGTTCATAATACAATTTACTATCGCAGTCTTCATGGTTACATAATGATGTTAGGATATCATTCATTTTTATTAGTCAACTTTACGATGAAGTATGGTTATTAGTCAACATGCATTTCTCAAGTGAACTTTGAAACGATTTTTATGATATGAAGATTAGTGTAAAAATGAAATTTTAAATTACCAGCGGTTTTATCTGACAAATAGTTTTCCGTTGTAGAATCTACTACATTGTGTATAAAATATTGGTTTATTCTTTGCTTTTGTAATAAATCATACTGATATGTAGTCGGTTATAAATGACTCAGCTCTACTAAAACTCACTTACCATTCAATACCTATTATCTGGTATGCAACATTAGTGTGGAGAGTTGACATCAAGGTTACAAGACGTCCCAATGTGACAGTAGGTATTTGAAAAAAACTTGTTTACATTAAAAACCATTTTTACTCGAATGACCCTTTGAAGTTTGTGAAGTGGTTTTTGCGATCAATACAAACAATCAAAAACAATATACGATATGGTATTAACAAAATTCGGGAATTGATGAATTTTATGCAAATATAAACTCAAATACTAAATCCATGACTGGATATATATCTAATAATTTTCTATGACAGGAATGGCTAGTATAACCGAATATAATCGCTTAAAATATTATTTAAAAATTAGTTACAATTTTGTTACTTGTGGCCAAACAAAACAGAAACAAGAATTGTTTGTGAAATGTTTCAGATGTATCAAATAGTTTTGGGGGGAACTCGATCTTTCCTTAAAGAATGTCTACGAAAAGAATGAACATTTTTATTGTAACCTCCAAACAATTACGGGAATATCGTTTGTTAATTTTTCGCCGTGAACAGAATTAACTATTATATTTGCTATGTTAACAAAATTGTCGTATTATGCTAACTTTCATTTAGCGACGATCTTGCTTTCAGTTACATTTCTACCTCAACCCCCACCTCCTCGGCGTTAAGGCCCTGGCCTTATGTATAATAGGACGCTCCTCGAGTACTGGTCGATATGCTGCAATTTAAGCATTTCCAAGATATTTCTTAGGCTTGTTACCGTATCAATAAATCAATTAAAAAATTACAGCGACAGAGTAACACTATTGGAGTATGGCTAGTATAGTCTGAATACTACCTCAGATAAACTGTTTGCAAAGCAATCAATACATTTCTGCCAGCAAGCTCACCGTAATTGGAAAAAATTCTAATAAATTTTTAATATCATTAAATTTTAATTAACCCCAAAGTTAGATAGATGGCTCACTCAGTGCTTCGAGACTGCAATTATATTCTAAATACGACTACTGAAGCTATGCTGTCACTTTCGATTATACTTGTAGTACTGGTAATGTTGGTTTTACACAATCAGTTTATCATGGCCAATCATTGATATAACGACTTACGAAATAAATATATTGATTTATTTTTCCAAGCAAGTCCACGTAGTTCAGATTTTCAGACAAGATTAGTTCCCGTTGGCTTTAATACACTTAGTTTAATCATAATTCGTTGTGGATTTGGAAATAAAGCAGTAATAGATATTTTTAAAGGTTAACTTTATTCCTTCACGGTCATGCAAAGTTAACCAGTACTTGCCCAAGCATTACGATTTTAAATTGCAATAGCCCCTATCCATTGTACATGCACTGTATTGAAAAGATATCCCTAAATGAAGGTGATATTTATACCTACAATTCCCAGTTGAATTATGTAGGCCAATCAATTACTCTAGTTTACAAAGTTTTAGATTTGCTTCTATAAAAGCCGTTAAGAACATAAATTTCAAATTGCGTATAACATTAGCATGTACTGTAATACTATAAAATATTTGCAAACCCCTGAAATAAAACAAGAAATTATAGATTGAATGTTACCACGATCAAATATTTTAATTTATACCATGGGGTATCTCCATTTTTTCAATGCAATGCGTAGATATCTCCTGAAATGATTTCTTCAAAGTAACAATAAACTTACGGTTTGATTGACATTGAAATCGAGTGAATTCAGAGGCATGAAGTTATCGTAATAATTTACTGATCCGAAAGTGACCTTCAGAATTCCCAAAGATTTTCCAAATCTTCTGCCGTATTTGTTTTGCATGATGCCCCTATTCTGCCTGATTACCTGATGACATTCCATCGATTTTATGTACACCTGACCCTTTGTATTCCCAAACCCATCCAATGTCATAATACTTGTATCCACCACAAGCAACGCAAACATTAATATTTCAGGTATGCTAAGGAATTGTGAAAATTCCACGACACAATACAGGCTTATTATGAAAGCAAAAGAACACAAGGTTATTATCCAAGGTTCTGACCAGTTTTGATGAATGTCATTGTACGTGGTCAACATTATCTGCATTTTTCTCCACATTGTTGTAATATATCGTATACGTTTCTCATTTGAATAACACACTTCCTTTCTGAATAATGCCATATAATTGAGAAAACAATAGCAGTGTAGACATGTGTAGGGCAGATATGCTAAGGCGCAATTAGCTAAACAGAACAAAAACAACCAGGTTGAAAACGTTGCTGAAGAAAAATGGAGAATGCCAAGTACAAGTTTCCCTGTGAAAGAAAAGCTTAATCCATTCAGAGCGCATTGATGAAACAGGGGAAATCCAATATTTACTGCCAGACAAGGTGTCCATAAACATATTAGCCAAACAACCAATTGTGTCGCTGGAGGAGTAAACATTACTAGCCACATTAAGAAAGTCATTCTGGATCCAACACCTCGTTGCGCTTCTGGTGGAATTTGATTTTCGGCTTTAAAAAATATTTCAAAATTTTGAGAATAATAATTGGTGGCATTAGGCGTTTTATAGTAAATATTTCAATAGTTTTTACCGTTATACTCAAGTTCAAAAGTCACAGAGGAGTTAAATATTTCCTCCACATCCTTGCGATTTTTATAAATTGCAAATGCCATTGGAATCTGGAGTGACAAGAATCCTTGCAGAAATATGCTTAGTGCAATTTCCGATACTGAGAGACGGTTTGACAGAAAGCAAAATTGAACCCAAGAAACTGCCGCCAAAGTAATAGAAAGGACCAACTTTAGTCGAAAGCGCTTCTCCGATTTCTGAGAAACTCGTATTAACGTGTTAGATTTTCCTTTTGCTTCGTGGATTACTGTGGAAATTGAACCATAAAATTGCAAAAGCTTCAGTGCTAAAGCACGGAGACCTTGAGCCATCAACATCTTAGAATTGGTCAAAATCACAGTTAGTTAGTTTAAAAATCTGACTAGAATACTGTAAAGCTAGATACGAAATGCAGCTCTTTATATTAATAGCAATCCATTTGTACAAAACATGCAGCTTAATTTTAACAACGTTGCAGTTAATACAGTTTGAAAATGAAATATTATCTGCTAAACTCCAGACTTTTATGGATTTCAAATGAGAAGCAATGATGTGCTTGATATTTTTAATAGATCCTTTGTCAGACAAAATGAACGAATTATCGGCATTGGTTGGGATGTAATAAATTAATTTTTTTTCCAAGTAATAGTTTTAAATAAAATTTTTAGGAATTCCTGTAAAAATCACTATGGGCTGATGCAACACCTTATGTGTAGTTGGACGCCCCTAGAATACTGGCAGATATGCTGCAATTTAAGCATTTCTAAGATATTCCCTAGGCTTGTTACCCTATCAATAAATCAATGAAAAAATTACATCGACATAGTAACACTGTTCGAATATGTCTAGTATAGTTTGACACCTATCTAAGATAAACTACTTGTAAAGCAATCAATGCATTTCTGCCAGCATGCTCACCGTAATTGTAAAAAATCTAATAAATTTTTAATATCCTTAAATTTTAATCAACTCCCATGTTAGATGGTCGAATATATATTGTGTATAGTTAATATATTTCCTCACTGAGTGCTTCGAGACAACACTTTTATAATAAATAAGAATTCTGAAGCTATGCTGTCACCAGAAGTATGCTTGTGGTATTATAGATTTTAGTTTTAGAGAGGCATTATAACATAGCGAATAATTAATTTAACGACTTACGAAATAACTATATTGATTTAATTTTCCTAGAAAGTCCACGTATTTCAGATTTTCAGATAGCATTAGTCTCAATAGACTTTGGAATTTTTGTTGTCTTTGTCTCTCTTGAGTCGATGATAAAAATAAATTCGATTTGTAATTCAAATTGGAATTTTAACCCATCAATCATTTTCTTAAAAACAAAGACATGTAAATACACTTGATTGCTTTTATTTTATAAACAAAATTTTATAGTGAATTTAATCATGATCCGTTATGGTATTACCTAATTTAAGCTATATAATTTAGGCATCTGTATCACACATTTCGTGGGATACAAGATTTGTGTACGCCAGAGTCCGTGCGTGACTAATCTCGTTCTCAAAATAGCTTCCTTGAAATGATGAAAAGGTTGTCATGAGCAGACACAATTTATTTTCCACCGTCTACACTCGACTGTGTTTTCTGTCACAAAATGAAGGAATTATCCGCATTGGTTGGGATTTAATAAAGTAAGTTTTTGCAAGTAACAATTTCCAATTAAATCTTAGGCAACCCTGTTGAAATCACTATGGCCTGGTGCAGTATCTTATGTGTTGTTGGACGCCCCTCGTATACTGGCCGATGTGCTGCAATTTAAGCATTTCTAAGATATTTCCCAGGCTTGCTACCCTATCAATAAATCAATTGTTCAAATAATATAGAAATGTTAACCTTGTTCGAATATGTCTAGTACAGTTTGACCCCTACCTCGATATAAACTGCCTGTAAAGCAATCAATACATTTCTGCAAGCATCAACAAAGTATTGGGAATAGTGTCTAATAAATTTTTAATATCCTTAAATTTTAATTAACTCCCATATTACATGGTCGAATATATTGGGAACAGTGAACATATTTTCCCACTCAGGGCTGCTGGACTACATTAATATTCTAGGTAGGGATACTGAAGCTCGTCGTCGCTTTCGAGTATACTTGCAGTGTTATAAATTTTGGTTTTGGACAGGTAGATTATCATGACTAATAATTACTATAACGACTAAGCCTTAGTCGCTAAGGAAATAATGATATTGATTGATTTTCCAAGAAAGTCCACAGTAATTCAGATATTCAGACTTCATTATTCTCAGTGGACTCTCTTTCTTTCTCTAGAGTCGACCATAATAATCAAGTCGTTCATAACAATTTGCAATTCACAACCATAACCATTTAAATGTATTTCTGCAAATGGGAAGTACCGAACAATTTTTAAAAAACCTTCGTGGTCTACGATTAAAAATATTTCATTTCAGCATCTTGTGTGTGTGTTTTAATAAGACCCATAATTTGAAAGAAATTGTGAAATATAATTTAAAAGTTTAAGAAATAAAATGTGTCATTAAAAGTCGTATCGACGCTGATGAAGAATTATAATTGAATGAAACGTGGCGCTGAATAAAGGAGGCTTAAAGTTGGAAGAATAACTCCAGTGGATTTTAGGCAAAACTATATATTTCAAAGTGAGCAGGTTTAATAGCTGTTCACCAGATAATCGGTAAGCGTGTTTCGAGGAGAAATGTTTTATTTTATATGCAGACATATTTATATTAATTATATTTCAAATAAGCCAGTCAACTTGCAATTTCAAAATATAGATACAGCCTATACAATACACTACAACCTTTGATACTATTTAGGTTCTTTACAAGAGTGCAAAATTACGAAATATGTTATATCCAATCCGAACATATATTGGACATATATTGTTCCTGAGAATCCTGTAGGTGATCAATCAAAAAGATGAAAATTATTTTTATGTTTAGGTGATTTTTCCTCCACCAATAAGTAAAACAGTGAGCCATGTATCTTAAGTATGGACTCTGACAGTATTCTGCTTGAAATGGGAGGTGAAGAATAGATAATTAATTAAATACATAAGCATTATAAACAACTAAAAGAAAAGCACTCGATTCACCGATAAACTATCACCGTAATAATTTTAATCAGTAAATTATGTTGAGCGACCGTAGAGATTAGTGTTTTTTGAGGAGGTGCTTTCTTATGTAACATGGATAGGTATTCTGTTTACCTTTCCTAAATTCCAAACTTTGGTACACAGTTCAGCTTGACTCTCAAAGTTTGTTTGTTTTCAAGATCCAACGTGAAAAAGCCCCTTCATTCGAAAAATTGATTTAGTTTAGGTTCACTCAGTCTTCAAGATACAAGTCTAAAAGATATCCAAGTCCAAAAATGCATATCACTTTCTCTCTTTTAAATTATTTGCAAAGCAGGCTGAGTTACGCAATTCAGCTGTTTCGTCACTACTTTAGCTAAACAATTTTTGATCAATTTCTTCGTCATTAGTAGCGTGGAAAGATACCAGTGAGCACTATGTGTAGTTTAGTTAATGACACACGACTAAAATGACAGCCATAATATAAACCTCGATGGCAACGTAATATCAAACTGACAACATACAATCATTATTTTGCACAATTGACGGACTCACCATGATAAAAAAATAATTGTAGCCATGCTCCAAAAGAAAAATTGATTAATAGTATACATTTTACGTGATCATATAAAAACCATTCGTTTCTAAAATAAATGGATGAAGGGATAAAATTATGTAAATTGTCCCTAGTTAGACTGCAAAATGTGCCCTAATAGGAACTGTTATTAACTTAGGTTTAAAACATCATCTAATCTATTTGTATGACAAATGTACTTTATGCAGACTCGTAGCATTAACATGTCCGAATTGCAAGCAAAAATCGAACTCCTACTTACAACCATAAATTTAGTGAACATTATCAATTAGTAATTTATTTAATAATATAAAATTGTTGATCCAATTATCCGACTTTTTCTAGTCAAACGTGCTGCAATGTGAAAATCACATGTTATAAAAGTATGTGATATAATTTAGAAATTTAGCAATAACGGACTACGCAGAACGATAAATGGCTAATATGTTGCAAATTTGCAAAGTTGTTGGATTGATTTAAAAGCTGTTTATTTGGAATACACTGCTATGCTCACAATACAATTGATCATTGGGATTTTGAGTTACAAATACGAATCGAAGTCTGTAGTCACTTTAAATAAAATGGTTGAATATTTTAAAATTGTTATCCTTGGCTAAAATGCTGACTGTGTAAGGTAGTATTATTTTAATCTTAAACGTTTACACTCCTATCGCCGAGGCGTGGTGCTACACACACACAAGTGTGAGGAAAAAGTTAACGGGTTTATACACTAACAAATAAATACAGATTATTTTACGTTTATTCCAAAAATGTTTCTAGCTCAAAATTTTTCCACTTTAACAGTCAAATGTTTGAAATTATATAGTTCAATTACAACCATAATACATGAACCATCCGGAGACCCCGCAAATCCGATCCGAGTTTCAAAAAGCTCTGAGAAATATTACCTACTGAATTTGTGGATTCTTACTTTCGTGGTCATTTCAACATGGTTTCAGTTTTTTGTCTTTTCTGATCGTCTATCAACTTCAGAAACCGCACTCACTGTATACTTACAAGGATGTGGTTGTTTGGAAATCTTGATTGTTCATGCCGTCTACAAAAATCGGATGGATATCGAGGCGGTATTCAACTCTTTTATAGACTTTGAGTTGAAGTACAACGGTAAAATATATACATGTTTTAAATACATTTATTTTTAAATATTAATTATAAGCCACTTTGATTTTTAATAGTAAAAGGCTGGATTCCACTTGACGCTAGAAAGGGAATTGGAGCCAGAATGACTTTCTACATGTGGTTAATAATGTTTACAATACCAACAACCGGCGTATTTTATTGGATAATCCCGATGAACCTTGGATTTACATTTTTTCCTTCATGCGAACTCGAAGAAACAAAATCTTCAATTTCAAGATACATCTTACATTTCTGCTCTGGAACATTGTCAGCCTGGTTGCTTTCATTTGGATTTGCAAATTGCATGTTAGAATTCGTACCGTACACTTGTCTACATTGCTACTGCTTTTGTAATTATTTTTCGTTGTTCATTAAAGAAGCATCTGTTTCAGAACAGAATCGGATAGGGCACGTAGTAATAATGTGGAGAAGAATGCAATTAATGCTAAGGGCATACAACAAAGTTCATCAGGATGATAAAGAACCGTGGATAATATCAGCTTGTGCATTTGGTTTTATTTTATGTCTGTACTGTCTAGTTGCCAATTATAAATTTCTAGGCATTACTGAAATACTGATGTTCTCCCTAATAATTCTGGACGCAAGTATTATGACACTTGATGGTTATGGAGGTACGAATAGCAGAGTACATGTAAAATCTTTAGAATGTTACAATATTATGAAGAAAAACGGAAGAATTATGAAAGACAAATTTGGTAGACGTTTTGTTCACTCCATGGGAATTCTGAAGGTTAATATTGGGTCGGTCAATTATTACGATAATTTTATGCCTCTTAACTCGTTTGATTTTAATGTAAGTCAAACGGTAAGTTTATTATTGATTTAAATTTAGCTTGGTAGGGACTGATTGTGATTCAGTGCAATTATTGTTAAAACACTAAAAAGCAATCAAGTAAGATATTAAGTAAATTGAGCTATAGGTATAATTAAAAAATATTAAAAAATCTAACTGGCTGATGATTACAAGATATAATTGTACGTGATTATTTTAGTATGGATATAAATTAAATTATCTTTCAAGTTGCTTTAAACATTTTATACGTTTACACTATTTTATGTTTACCATGGTAGAAACCGAACTGATATACCTTGGCGTCAATAGAATAATTTTTGTACACACCGGTGGTTATACTTCATCAGATCCCACCTGTTATGTAACATAATTATGTAATGAATAGCAAGTTTTAGACTTCTAATTCTAGTTGTATCATTTTGTCATAAACGACTTAGTATTTGTGGTTATTTATCTAATCAAAATATTACTTTACATTTAAAGAAATATACTATTCAATTTTTGATTAATTCTTAATTTAATCAGAAAATTTCAAATCAACGAACTAGATGTCTTATCTAAATATTGTATCATGTTTTCTATCTTATCAAAGTAGTCATTGTTTAACGAGTAGTTCCCGCAATATTTCCAATTGATTTTGACGATCGCTTTTGTATTGTCCCAGCAGCATTTAAAACTTTCCAACTGTGATTATCTATGCTATGCAATAACAGATTGTTTACTCGCCATCTCGATATTCTATCATAGCAAGACTACCGAATAATTGTTATTCTTTTGCTTTAAAGCGTTAGTTTCATTTGACATAGATCAGTTAATAAATACTTTAGATAAAAATGACATTTAATTAAATAAGTTGTGGGCTGCCTACTTTATTCAATTTAAAAAATAAAATCTGTACCATGAAACAACTCTATAGACTGGCTATGTTAATGGAATTTCGCCAGAAGCAACGAAATTTTAAGTTATAAACGCCTTTGCAAATGAATGGCACCACCCAAGATTTTAAGGATTTCGTGAAATGGCGATGGGTTTAATTACCTTCTCATACGTATTTATTTAGGAATTGGATAATAAATAATGATTGCAAAAACATTTTTGAAATTTTAATGATACATGCGGAATAATTTAAAAAATTAAGAAATTCATGTTTGCAAATGATTGGCACCAGTACCAAAAACTATCAATTTTTTAAGAGGTCATGGTTCATAACGCACCCGTTTTATGCAAAAACCTTAGCAACGCGTCCAGCTATTCGATTTATTAGCTCTGGAGTGTTATTAGAAGTGTTTGCCCCATTATTCTTTAAAGGGGGTTTTCAACCCTTGTAGGATGAGAAAATGTCTCGCATCCCCTTGGTAAACACTCCCGGATAGGATTCCAAATAGATTTTCCATTGGGTCGAGTTCAGGAGAGTACGCTGGCCAGTCTAGCACGCGGGGTTATTCTTCCTGAGAAATTGCACGGTTGAAAATGCTGTGTGTGGCCATGCTGCAACAACCCACCCCGTCCACAAATAATGATTCCGTAAGGTATCAAGTCCAGCTCCAGCAAGCGTTGGTATTTGTCAACATTCGTTGTGCCTTCCACGAAGTGATTTATAGTTGGTCCATGGAATCCAAACGCTGCCCGGACCATGACACCCACGAGACCCACTGCTCTTTTGGTTTGCAGCAACCTATTCTTCTGCATGTCATGCCAATAGTATGCATAGTTATCAGGACCGTCTGAATTGGTTTTTTCATCCGAAAATATTACGTTTTGCCACTTGTCATCTTACTGCAACTGTTCCTGGCTCCATTCGTTTCGTTGCAGAATGTGGAATGGCTTGTGAAATGGTGCTTTCTTCAAGCGTTGATGGCGGATATGGGTTGAGTCAATACGAACTCTTGAAATAGTTCTGATGTGGCCATCTAGTAGCAAATTCTCTGTGATTTTCGATGGGGGAGTCACTTTGTTGCCAGCTGCATTTACAATGAGTGGATTGACCCGAGCAAACAGTTTCTTCCGCCGTCCTACTCCAAATTTGTTCCCATAATTTTCTTTATCTGCCATGTAATGGCCCACAGCCTTGTGTGACCAACCAATCCTACGGGCAATTTCACGAAGTCATATCCCCACTTCTGAAAACGCCTCAATCTTTCCAATT
>JAHZMV010002005.1:0-13918 GCA_027743765.1 Coecobrya sp. COE2
TTTAATAAGTAGATATATCGGTTGTTGTTGTATTGTACTTTAAATTAAAGTTACAGATTTTTAGCCAGATCATCATCAGTCTTAACCACAGAAAAAAGAAACTGAATATACAACGATCAATTTTAATAATTTTTCTCCGCTTGTGACCACGCAAATTATCCTGTATGATAATCTGTTGTTGTGTCGCAGCAGCGAGTTTCGTAACTCGACAAGAGTACAATTATTTTACAAATACAAAAGTAAAGAAAGAAAAAATGTATAGAATATTTTTAAATACTACGCTAAAATATCTATCATTATGTTTTATGTTCATTGTCAATGTAGTAGAGTTTTGTGTATATATTTTCTATTTATGTGCTTGTATGTCGCATTTTTGTATGGTGTAAATATTCATATTTGCATTACGATTATTATTATCATTATGATTAATATAATTTATTTTATTTTTTTATCCAGTCCATCGTCGCCTTCAAAAATAAGCTTTCGCTTCTGCTGTATCTTTTTTATTTATTGATTTATCTCTATGAATTTATATCATTAATCTTGTAAATGATCTTAATTATTATTATTATTACATATATCTAAGAACACAAACAATCGAATCAAAGAGATCAAAGAATCTATAATTCATTGTTATTTACGTTATCAAGTATTATGATCATCGTACATAAAACTACAAATATATACGATATTGTTTTTGTGTTATATTCTTACATACAACAAAAATTGTCATTGTTTTCGGTAGAATCCGATACTGTAAAATTCATCGTGGATTTCCTTTGGTGCAGCAGTTCAATTGCTGAAATATATATATTGACAAAAAACAAGATTTCAAGCCAATCATACAAAGAAGAAAACTTAAAACCCGCATAAGTACTTATTACGCATACTTAGAGTTACATATTATAAGCTTTTAGGAATAAGATACAGGTACAGGAAAGCATTTATATTATTACGTACAGATAACTTTACTAAGGTACATTAATTAAATTCCCAAGAACATGAACTACTAGACCGTGCGTTTAAGCTAAAAGGTATACTTAACGCTGAAAGTAGTAAAAGCTGTGCATATATGAAGAATAGCAAGACAAGGACAGTAAATGATCGTAATCGGGTAGGATGTGTGCTAAATGTTGAACAAGGGTAAAAGTGAACCTGATGAATAATTGTTCAATTTTTATTATTTGTTCCTTCTGAAGAAACTCCTAAAATTCGTTACCCTTCTAAACCACTATATTGTACAAGTATATTTACATATATACATACTAATTCATGCTTTTATCGCCACATTTGTACACATAGTCAGCATCCCTGACAATTTCAAAAGTATTCGAGGAAAACAATGTTTGGTGAAAATGATGAAATTCGCTGAGAACACGGAGAAAGAAAGGTTATTTGAATGACAAACACGTGTGAATTGCCCTGTTCAAAAATCTTAACGATAATAAATTTAATGGGAAGGGATGCTGAGTTTTTGATGCGTATTTCCAACTAAAGTTTGTGCAAATGCAAAATAAAGCTAGAATGGTAGACTTATTTTTTGTTAAAAATTTGCTATCAATGAGGACTTCTTGCGCAAATTCAGTTCATCCGTTTATTGGCCAACTTAGGTAGATACATAAATGTTTACATAATGGAAGAATTTTTGAATGAGTAAAAAATGTCTATTTCTAGTCCAATTTGCAAATTTTTATTTGATCTTTGACAAAGGCCGTAAAGAGGATATGACGCAGTTTGATTTTTTGAAACTTTTGGATATTTTTTTGCGAAACGAAAAAAAAAGTTTTACAAGCTGAACTTATGAATGTGATCATCATCATGTTCAACCTCATTATAAAACATAATGAAATGAAAGCATTGTCCCTCTTCGAGAAGCAGGTAAAAGCAGTTAATTCAATTTACAAAACTTTTACTGATTATTCAAAAGGGAAAGCATAAACAAGTAAATGTTTTTGTAGAGGAAAGGATATGATAATATGATTGACAGACGTGAGTCGGAATATCCCTTGAAATCTGCCACTTTTTTACAACACCTACGTAAAAACGCCAAGAATAGAATGATAGTTCACTTTACATTTAAACGATATCGAGAATATGACAGAGATTACTTCTGAATATTTTCTCCTACTTTAAGAGGGGCTATCGGAAAGGGAAATTGTAATGTATGAGATGATGACTGATGAGTGTGCCGAATTGCTATATGAGAGCGCTTAGTTGAACATTTAAACTCCTTCATCCTTAGCCTTTCAGTTTGATATCATCAACTGTTTGTTGATATCCTTACTCATCGCCCAGAAACGTGATTCATCATCAAAATGGATTACGGAGATACACTACTGTCAACAAAAAGATGCTATAAATATCTCAGCCATCCATATGTATTCATAATGTGAATTACTCAATTTTTCCTTCTGCTGATCGGATTTATTTTCCAGCGTTCGGTACGAAAAAATATACCGAAAATAGCAAAGTGAACTATATACCATACATAAACTTGGACGCACACAAATATTCTTCTCCAAAACTTCAATTTACACAATAGCAAAGAGTAAACAAGATGAACAAGGCAAAAAAATCTTTATATGTAGTAAAGAGACTGGGGATGATTCAGGGGACATACATTTGATCCTCTCAATTTTCCAGTTTTCCCACTACTATAATTGCTATCGTACAATTTTACCACACAAATCATTCTTAGTCTACGTTGCTAATTTTTTCAAAACAACAACTAAACTATTTTCAAATAAGCTTGTGTAGTTGCAGCAGAAGAAACGCACACTTTTACTTACATTACTACACCACATTATACTGATATTAAATACAAGTAATAAGAAAGCTGTGTAGAATACCGTAACGAGGAAGAGAAAGCAGGCATGCGCGTTGGTAGATAAATTCTTGTTTTACTTTTGTATGACTACTACTATCAATCAAAAACAATATTTGTCAAGATATTTGTGTACATGTGGTATGTATAGCGAGAGAAAGAGACAGAAAAGGCAGATGATGACAAAAAGTGAAAGCCGAAAGCAATTACTATATAAGTACTATATATATTCTTACAACTAAAGTATTAAAACTACACAGAGACATAAGATATTATACAGTAATCATAATTATTTCAATTGTAAAACTTTTTACAACAAACTGTCAATTACATCATTTCCTTCCTAAAAAAATATCTATTTCCCCCCGGAAAATGGTAATCAAAATGATGGCCCGAAATAGCCAGCAGAAAAAATGGAACAGCGAAACAAAGTTAATAAACCAAATACCTATTATAATTATTATTGTTATTTACTCTTTGATGCATCTAGAAAATATTATGTGGATAAATATAAATGTATATTCTGAATACTAAAAATACATCCTTATAAATTACATATTATTATATAATTACAAGTAACGCGCGTTTAAAAGTTCATTCTTAGTTTATATTCTCTTGCAACAACACAAGAGATTAAAAAATCATATTATATGATCATCTATATAACCCAGAAAAAAAACACAAGAAACATAAAACAAAAAAAAAAGATGATCCGAATATTACAAGTGAGACGAGTATACAAAAAAAACAAAAAATAATATACTTTTAATAAAGAAAAGTAATATTCTAATATAATAAGGCTCCAAGCCATTTAAAGGATTAAAAAATTTAAATCTGCGACTTTCACTGGTCGGAAATTCAATTGACGTTGAAAGTTCAGCTAATGGGAAGCAAAGGTTTAAATTATTTTTCTTACTACGTATATGAGGGCTAAGGTAATAACTTAAACTATAAGGGATAGGATAATAGGAATAATAGATAGTGATATTTTTTCCTGTTATTGCGTTCCTGAATTGAGATAAAAATGCAATTGTGAAAAGTCCACTGTCAAAAGATACCTTCTACCTACCATACTACCTACAACTACACTATTATAATAATTTATGATCAAACGGTGACAGTATCTTCAAACGAAATTTATAAAACCGCAGCGATGAAAGAATCAAAAGATATACACAAGGATTCAAGCTGTGCAATCATTCAAGAATATTTAGAAAGTAAAGAGAAAAAAAAACAAAAATGAGTATTATATTCTCCTCTTAATGAATATCTTAAATATGCATAGGTAGGTAGGTATACAAAATTAAAGTACATATTATATATAGATGTAATGAATAATTTGGTTTATTGCTATATAAAAATTCTATAAAAAGGTTCAGATAATCATCGCCGATAATCATGTCTAGTTGTACGTTCTATTTGTCTGTTATCCTGTTTACATTTCCAGTTATATAAATTGAAGAAATATATATGTATCCACCCATCGTTTAAAAAAATCCAAAATTCTTACTATGATCAGAACAAGTTTTCAGTCACTCATTCATAAAAAAGAGGATGATAAATTGTTTGTTCGTTATCGCTCCTTCGGATTCTACGGGGATTATTATTGTAAGAGTTGAAGGAAACGAACAGACCCTGTTTTTTTACCAGTTTATCCGTTTTGTACAAAAAAAAGCTTGTGTGGGCGGAAAGGGTTGAAAAAAGAAAGTAAGTTCAAAATGATCTATGGAGCTACAAAAAGATATACAAGCAGTGCGCATATTATAGCGTCTCGCTGTTTAATTTCCCTATTTTTGGGACGCAGTTGTTGTTCAAGCCAGGTGGAATGACAAAGCTTCATTTGATTTATTCATAAAAAACGGACAAACGAAATGTTCTGATCATTAAATTAATTAACACTAACAAGCCTTTCTGAACAACTTTTTGTGTCCTCTTTAAGGGAAATACATAGTTTGTCAGAGAAAGTTTTTGCGCTAGAGAAGCGCTCATTTTTAACCTTTTTATTGTTGTTGTCATAAAATACACATAATATGCAAAACAACATCCCTTTCTTGTTAAAACAAACTAAAAATCGGGTAACAAATCAAGAAAAGGCATCCATATATAAGGTGCATGTATTTGTTAACCTGTTTATGATTATTAATGAAAAAATTTATATCTTGTATGATTATTCTAAAATCTTCTAATTCATCAACGAATCAATCAAAAAATCATTAGATACATTTGTAAAACAAACATAGTTATTCTTATTCTTACTACTTAAATTATCATTATTACACATTTACTTCGCGATCGAGAGGGGGAGAGGGTGAAAGAGAAAGCCAATGAAAAGAAAAAAAAGATTTGATTGAAACGAAAGAATGAGCGGAAAGGAATTCATTATCAATTATTCATTAAACTAATATAGAAAAGAGTACATTACACGATTACATTTTACGTTTCAAAAGCAAGTAAATTTGAAACTCTCTCTCGTCGCATACTACGTGTATCGTGATATTTCAGTCATGATAAGCACGACAATTACTTTGTATTTTATTATTGCTATTTAAACAAACTTAACAGTAATAATAAATTATTACTCTACGTGAGCAAAATACAAACAACGTGTCATTGTAACCATCATAAAGACACAAAGAACAAAGAAACTTTACCAAAATTCCTTGTAGCAATTTTTTTCACTCTGGTCTTATGCAAAACCCTACACAGCAAAATGGAATAATGGGGCGTTTTCCCGGTTAAGAAGCTTAAACGCATGTTTTTCGGATGGAGAACTTTCTCGAAGAAAAGCATGTTTTTGAGTTTGCAGTGAAATGCGAATTATGCACAAAAACCTTCTTTTTTAAAAAAAGAAAATTTAGGTCTGCCAGCCAGTCTTTACCTAAAAAAGTACAAAAGGATTTTGCACGAGATCGAGATACCTGATTAGCTAATCTATATTAGCTAATCAACAAAATTTCTCCGGGGAAAGTATGGGGCTCGGTTACTTTCAGCCACAGTTTTAAAGGCAATAAACGTAGAAATACGTGCGTATATATACGTATTATGTGTATGTACAACAAAACTATGACATGACTCAAGTTTTGAGTGTAATATTTTTTCTTTGGAAAAATCAAGAAAATGGTGACGCTTTCCTAATCCCTATTGAAATGGAAGCTAACAAAAAATGATTAAAACTTGTTAGCATGGAATGATTTTCCCAATAAGAAAGCATCATCAAAATATTTTCTCTCTGATTTTTGGGACTCTCAATTAAAAAAAGAATACATTACACTAAATAAAATATCCAAAACTTTTGTCACGTCAAGATTAGTCATATAGTGTGTAGTAGTAACTCTGATTCTTTATGTCTATATAGTACACGGATATACTTGCCAAACATACAAGTAAAGATTAATAATTTATTCATCTTTGGCTATATCCTTGAACTGAAATATAAAAAAGGATCGCGTACATTTATCTTCGTAGTAATCAACGTGAAAACAATGAGGGATGAAAGTAATTTTTATTTTCTCAGGAGATCATATATACAAGAAAAGACTTATTGTTCTTTTTAGCGTATAACAGACAAGATAAAAATTTTGCTACAAAGGAATCAATTTATTTGTAGAAGGGAGAACACCAAAGATTTAACATAAAAAAATAACTTTGATGATGACCAGTCTAATTAATTGAAATCAATCAAAGTAACAAACATCAAAATATAACGAAACATATAACAGCAAAATGAAAAAAAGCAACATTATATGAATTTCATCCAACCAAAGAGAATCAGAAGTCAAGTAATTGCGTATTAAAGTAGGTAAAAAAGTATACATGGATGCTTGCGTAAAAAAGGGTGAAAGCAAGTGTCACAAAGTATAAAACTGCATGTATTACAACGTTGTATGCAACGTTATACTGTAATTGTAATAATACACTGTGTACGGATGAAATTTTAAGAATAATAATAATAATCATAGCTAATTTTAATTATTATCAAATAATGAACAAAGCAAGATTATTCCTCCAACAAAAAATAGCGTGTGTCCGTACGATGATAATTATTACGATAAAAAAATAATTTATTTCAAAGGGGATCCTGTACGAAGGGAAAATATATGTAAACCGCGTACCCAATTCACCATGTATGTTTGTGTGACTATTGTACTACTTGTATGTGCTCTCTATTCGTAGCTGTAATAAATGTAATTTAACGGAGAATATTATGATATAGTGTGAACGTGTGGTTTAAAAAAATAATATTATACGAGAAACTGCTGTGTAATAAGAAAAGAAAAGTGTAAATTATTATTAAGGTGTTATATTAAACTATATAAATTATTATTATTATTACAACTACTACTACTATTGTAATTATTATATCGTACTGCATTGTATAAAATAAATTATATTACTACATATATGGAATGATTCTATTATTGTAGTTTAAGGGAAAATACAAATAATATACATGAATAAACTGAGAAATTACAAAAATGATTGAGAAAAATGAAAAATATATCAAATGAAAGTCTTATATTGAAACTGTTTTATTTATTGTGTTCACCCTCTTCATACAACTATAATAACTCATATGAATCATCAAAGGAAAGAAAAAAAATAACCAAAAAGTTAATAACCATATTTATATACATAAAAAGCATCAAATGTTTCATTGGAACTGAAGCTGAATTAGTTTTAATTTCGTGGGAAATTTTTATCCAGTTCCTGTTTGACCGCTTCTATAAACTCTACTGTGGTCAGGTACATTGTTCTCTTTACTTTTATCCTTCCGTGAATCAACACAGCCAGATCTTTTGTCATCAATCCCTGTTCAACACAGGTAATACAAGCTTTCTCCACTTGTTGCGTAAATCTGTTCGTATCGGAAAGGTAAATATCACTTGGATCATTAAACCCAATCTTTGAAATCTTTTTTATTAATAACTAATGAAACCTTTTCAAGTCTGAGTCATCGTCCAATTCAGCACGTTGTTGGAGACCTCGGGTCCAAGTGAAAATTGATGCGATTGGATTGGTGAAAGTAAGTTGACCTGACTGATGCTTGCTGAATGTAAATAAAGATGTTTCGATATCAGCCTTATTAATTTTCTTCCGATCTATCTGTTTTCATGATTGCTATATTAGAAAACTATTTTTATACCGAAAGTGACGCCTTACAGTTCCATGCCCAGCCTCTGTTGCGACTGTTTTACCATCGGGGCAACGTAGTACAGTTGTCATCAACCCCAGTGAGCCATATCCTTGGGCAACTACGTCGCTCTGAACATCCCCATCATAATTCTTGCATGCTATTTCACCAAACCAAAGGATCGTTACACAGCATCCACCAATTTCTCTACATTTCATACCATTTTAGTAACTATTTATTCTCACAATACCCCATACGAATCCTCCACTAGATTTTAGAGCTAATGCCACCATGTTATCAATAAGCATATGCCTATACTTAATTCCAACACCATCAAACTTTCGTCTATATAAGCGTTGATATACTCTATCGAAAATATAAATGAATCTGCCGTCGTAGCGAGCAAGAACAGTGTTTTTCGTGGAGAAATAAAGGGAGAGTTTCTTACAGAGAGCATACTAGAAAAGAGAAAATTTTACATCCCTTCATTCTCACTCATTTGAGCACCACACATTTCATTGATGAAAACGGTGTCTTTAGGGGTAAAGCTAGATTTATCATTTTACCTCAAAGCAACAGTGCGCAAAATTGAGTATGGATTCATCAGTATTGTACATGGCCATCGTGACTCCTACTTGAATAACTGTTACTTTTTAGGTTTTGCTTAATATGACAAACTTTTATTCTCCTCTGCCCACTGCCATCATCGGGGGTATAGACTAATTCAACTAGTCCGGGTCTCGGAATTACGATATCGACAGCATTGTATTGATCGCCGTAGGCGTGCCGTCCTACAACTTTAAAAAAGTGCGTAGGTTGTGAATAATAAAAAGTAGAGAGCGTTTCGTAATTTATTAGGATCAACTATTACTTTTTCGAAAAAAATAACATTATTTTTTTGAACTTTTATAATGGATCTGCTTTTTTTTACTTATAGGCTTCGTCCAACTAGGAATCAGTCGTGGAATGTTCTTGCAAACGATTGGCTCGTGAAAAACGGTTCCACCCAGAAGATTCCTGATAGTAGCATTGGGGCTGGGCCTGACTCTCCTTAAATCGTTTTCTGATTTTTAGTAAAGTAAATAAAAAAGGGTTGCAGAGATATTTGCAAATAAGCTTGTTATTACGATGTTAGTCTTGAAGACGATAAAGAAAGAATAATAGAATGTTGAAATGGAGGATGACGGAGAAAAAAAAACTTTTGCTATTCACCTATAGACCGAGCTTTGTCAAGCGTGACGGTGGGACACTTAACACCCACGTTGTATTTCATAATCGCGTGGGCTGCGTCAAGAGTAACCTGATCATTGGTCCGAATACGATTTGTAAGCTCCAGATCAAAGTAAACAGATTCGATTTTAAGATGAGGACGAATTAAATGTTCTTTAATGTATTGCCACATCACCCTAGCCTAATAAGGAAAGTCATGATTCAGTAAATGAAATCTTAGACATTCATAATGTCATACTGGCGCAATCCTTATTTTTTTCGTATTTCATAAAAAAATTGTGTCATCAATTGGATAAATATAGACACTAACCATTTCATCACCGTCAAGCTCAGCAATAGGTCGTTTTACTTCTATCCGTTTATTTCTTACAGAAGACGCTGAAAATAAAGATAGTATAGAATTGTTTACTTCTCTAGAAAATCATAACAATGCTGATATTATAGGTAACTGTGATTTGAGATGTGACTGAGCGGATTGAGAATGTACGTACTCCAGAAAGAGGCATGACAAAGTACGTCAATGGGGATGCGGATTATGGTGACAAAAGTTTTCATTCTTTTCACCGAAAGTTGGCATTGTTGCATCATCATTAGAAAATTTCTTACTTATTAATACACCTTTTTAATTCAGCAAGAAACCCTTGCACTCATGGACAATTTGAGGTCATTGAGGTACTATCGTAAACGTTATCTCTTTCAAGTTATTTGCAGAACAGAAGCTGATGTCGCACACTGCAAAATTTTGTCCAAGTTGATGAAGTTGGCAAGGGGAAAGTATTCATTGTGGAATATGACAATTTAGCAGGGATCATCATGCGTACACCCCAACCGTGAAACTCTTTCCCAGCATTCTTATCATATCACTAATACTAAAGAGCTAAGCCAATGTTTCTAAATCATGGTCAACTAAGGAATTGTGGAGTACCCAAAGCACCCTTAACAGTGGCCGCTACTAAGACGTCATATTATCATAACGTAAGACATGGCCTCCAGTAACGAGAATGGAAAAAAATCGCCGTCTGAAAATGACAAAATGAAATCTAACATTCAATCCTCCAAGACTACACGGAAAGGAGTTGGTTTGGCTGCCTTCGACGAAGGATACTCCCTCCTTCGAAAAGATGTCATCATTCACGCAATGTCAACCTCAAAGAAACAAGGTAAATCTCGGTCTAAAAATGTAGCTAAATCAAGTCGAAGTCGTATACAACAGTTGTCACTGAAATCAACGGCAAGAGCAAAGAAACGAGTTCGGGCACCTACAAAATCTTCTGCTTCCAGTAAGAAAAAATTTAGGGGAAAGTGAGAATTACTATCAAAGACTCTTAAGCATGGCTGGTTGATCAAATGGAACAATTTCACTCGTTATTTTATAATAAACACACATTACTCACGAAATTTTAAAGACGATACTATAAATTTGTATATTTCAATATATTCTTTGTGCCTTTAAATACACAGTATTTCTGATTGAAACATAAAGCATTTTTGTAAATATTTGCTAACTTCTATAGAATGAATATCAGCAGTACAGACAGGCCTATTAGCATAATATATGCGACTTTAAGAGAGGCATGCACTAAATTCTTCCAAGCTTCTTCAGTTTAGCTATGAGCTCATCAACATCCGCGACCTTCTGGCCAGCCTCCCTTACGGGTGGATCCTCGACGGATATAATCTGAGGTAAAAAACCATATAAAATATTTAATAATTGACGAAGGTCGAGTTAAGCACAATCAAGTAACAATATCTACTCATCACAAACCTCAATGCGCGGATCGATATCAACTCCTAAATCCTTCGGGGATTTTTTATCCATAGGCTTCTTTTTAGCTTTCATAATATTTGGTAAAGTGGCATAGCGTGGTTCATTCAATCTCAGGTCAGCTGAAACTACCGCAGGAATCTTTACTTTAATCGTTTCCAGCCCACCATCGATTTCTCTAGTGACTGTAAGTCCATCTCCTTCCTTCTCCACTTTTGAAGCAAACACAGCCTGTGGCCAGTCCAAATATGCTGCAAGCATTTGTGCCGTTTGATTTGCGTCGTCATCAATTGCCTATGATAATCAATCAAACCATACATAATACATTCCCAGCAATTAAAAAGCACTCGTGAAGGTAAATGTAAAGCTCTAAAACGCCATAAAATAATAAAATAATCCGCATAAATGAACAATATTTACACACAACCCCACAAAATTCATTATAGCCACATACATACATTCATCCACAAAATCAACTGCTTATAAAAACCTAAATAACTTTCAATCTCACCTTAACCGCATAATCAATCACACGCTTGACTCCAACCAGAGCACGGAGCGACATCTTGAATTACCTATTTAAAAATTAAATAAATAATTTAAAAAATTAAACTTGAACTACTCTCCCATCAACCCACCTCGAACAATGATACTTAACTATCTCAAGTTATATATTAGAATACCTTGTAAAAAACCGCTTACCTTAATAGGAAAATTTGACCGATAACTCTGGTAGTTTTCCTCTAACTTGTTGCTGTACTAATATTACAAAAAAAATAGAATAATTTGCCGAATGATCCAGTAATAATGGAGCCGAAGATAATGACTTGGATGGGAAAAACACACGTAGGGTCAAAGTACAAAGACAGCTGAGTATATTTTACCCTTGAAGATACACGACATCCACAAATACGGCAGCAGCGTATAAAAAAGCAGGTATTTCAGCTGTTTACACACTTCAACGCTGACAACACGGCTACTCGGCAGATAGGCTGGAATGATGGCAGACGAAAAAAGGAAGATTTGAGTAAAGTTCCGCATCCAGGCCACAAAAACTCAATGGATTCGTCTGCCCCGCACATGACAAAAATGCCACAACGGACAGAAGGACAATCGGCATCTCGTTATAAGCGCACTGGGCACAAATAGAGTCCGAAAAAGCTTTTTCCTGAGATTTCTTTCTAAACTAAACTTTATAATGGCTAATTAAAGTTGGTACTGACTAATAATGACTTTAGAATTAAGTTAAAGATGATGACTAATTAATAATGCAAGCTTGAGGAGTTTTGATTTTTTTCTAAAGAGTTTTGAACATACAAGAGTCCGAGTTTTTATTAAGTTTCATTTCTCAAATACATATTTAAAAAAAGTAGTAAAAATAGCCAAAAAATAAAGTGGGATTTATACCCGACACCAACAACTAACACTGAATACTTAAAAACATTACAAAAGTACATATCAAGCTACTACACCATTTGTTTCAATCTCAGCTTCTTTTGGGGCTTTCTTCGATTTGGCTGGGGCCTTTGGCTTGCTGACTTCCTTTTCTTCAGTGGTTCCGCCTAGAAATTTCAGCAAATAATACAGAGATTTAGAGTAAAGATATTAATTAAAAGTTGTTTTGTATTAACGATAAATTTCCTCGTTCTGACCATTCGCTGCAACCTCAGCATCGTCTACTGGGACCGGGGCTTTCTTAGATTTGGGTGGTGCCTTGACCTTGCCAGCCTTCTTTTCTTCAGATCCGCCTATATTTTTAATCAAATCATACAGTTACAGAGAATTTATAACAGTGATAGAATTATTAAAAGCTATATTAATTAGTTGACTTTGCGCTCACCATTGGCTTCACCTTCAGCGTCTTTTGTAGCTTTCTTAGATTTGGCTGGTGCCTTTGGCTTACTGACTTCCTTTTCTTCAGATCCGCCTACAATTTCATAAAATCATACCGTTACGGGGGATAATGAACAAATATAAAACTTTAAAGTTAAATTAAAGTTATTAACGAGGAATAGCTTATTCCTTCCTATTTTTTACTGCATTACCGTTTGCTTCAACTTCAGCTTCTTCTACTGGGGCCGAGGCTTTCTTAGATTTGGCTGGTGCCTTGGTCTTGCTAACTTCTTTTCCTTCAGATCCGCCTACAATTTCANTTAGATTTGGCTGGTGCCTTGGTCTTGCTAACTTCTTTTCCTTCAGATCCGCCTACAATTTCATCAAATCATACAGTTATAATGGATTTAGAACAAATACATAATTGAAAATTGTATTAGTATTGCATTCACAAAAAGCTCTTCTTCCATCCCATTTTTAAATTTGTATTTACCATTGGCTTCCACCTCAACTTCTGGGGCTTTCTTAGATTTGGCTGGTGCCTTAGCCTTTCCAACTTCCTTTTCTTCGGTTCCACCTACAATTTCATCAACATAGGTATACAGTTACAAACAAAGTTATGATTTAGAACAAAAAGATAATTAAAAGGCGAATTCTATTAACAGAATCTACTTCTTCCTTCATATATTTTACTCCATTACCATTTGCTTCTTCGGTGTCTTCTATTTGGGCTTTCTTCGTTTTAGGTGGTGCCTTAGTCTTAGGAGCCTTCTTTTCTTCAACTTTCTCCTAAAATTTCATCAAAAATCATATTTAGAAAAAAATACAATTGAAACTAAACTTGTATTTTATTCATAAACATATTATTGACCATTTTTACTTACTGGGGCTTCAACCAATGTTGTTTTACTATTAGAACGCAGGGTTCTTTTGGGCGGAGAATTCTCCGCAGAAATTTCCTTCCCCTTTCGTTTACCCCTGCCTGCGGCCTTCTTTTCAGGTTCCCCAGCTGGTGGCGCCAATTCCACAACAGCTAAAAATTACAATAATAATTAACTAATGAAAATTTGCTCTCAACACCAAACAAGCTATACATTATCGCAATTCATAAACGACTCCCCAAATTCAAACAGCT
>JAHZMV010002006.1:0-12005 GCA_027743765.1 Coecobrya sp. COE2
ATAGGCACATATTTTATTGATCGGGAAATGAACATAGCTGGAAACATTGAACAGGAGAGTAAGAAAGATGATGCATGATTATTTTATTATTGCCTTTCTCTCTCGTTTTTCTGTGGATGTACCATTGAAAGGAATTGCCTTGTCACTCTTGTTTACGGCGGCTGTTAATTAGAGCGTGATGGCTTGATTCTTGGGAATGTCAGGATGTTAATGATCATGTCAGTTTGTTGAGGATGAAAATTGACAATAGTAATTAATGTCTGGATGTATGCTTTATCGTAAGCAGTGTATTGTATTATGCAGTAGATAATGAACAATTTACAAGTTAGCCAAACTACCAATCCATTATCATTGTCTATTGTCCTTCATTGACAATAAAATAAAGTAACTATTATCTCTTATTCGTGTATGATATGCGTAGTTCATTTTGTTGAAAACAAAGGTCACAATCGATAATCGCAGAAATGACAGGTAATTATAAAAAGTATGTTTTTTCTCTTTCCTTTTCAGTTACCGTTACAATGAAAGAGTCGAAGAAGGGGCTGTCCAGGGTTCAAAAGTTGAAGAAACGCCTCTCCAGGAGCTTTGGACGTCTTGGTAAGCACACATTAGTCTATTTTCCCTTTTTTCTTGGTTTCTTGTCATGTAGATAAACTAAATGCTGATGAAAATAGAAAGGTTTTAAAGGTTTGATGTGCATATCACTTTCACTATCAGTTTATGGCATACCGCGTGAGGATCTGTTAAATTTTCTGACTTTACATGCTTTTTTGTGGCCGTCATGCTTTCTTCGCATTGAAATCGATTGTATTTTTAACAATGCCATCCTCAAATTCATCTATTTGCGCACATTATAATGGTCTATGAAATATCACGCATGCTCAGTGCCTGCCTCCAGAATCATCTCTGGCTGTTGGCAAGGGCTGGTTTTAAGTTTAGAGTATTTTAAGGAAGAGAACATGGGAAAACTGAACTTTCTCCTTAAACCGATTTGGGCACCTTGCTTCTATTTTGTGGGATAATTCATAACTAGTATAACATTTACTCTGCTCCGGAATCGTCCGGAAGTTCAAATGTATGGCCTTTCTAGTCCGTTTAATTTTTGCAAGCTCTTTCCCTTAGGGACCAAGACATATTTCTCTACAAACTTTTTATTAGCCCAGCATAACTTTCATTTTCCCATCCACTACTGCTTCCTTCCTGCTTTAAACTCTGTTGGGATACCAGATTGTATTGACGAAACTACCGAATCCCTTAAACTAAAATAATTACAATTGCTGCTGTGATAATGGAATGTAGTGTGTGGTTGACCCGGTCATATATATAGCACACAAGAGTACCTCTGTATGCATGTCAGTGGTGGTCTCTCCAACAAAACCGACACTCATAATATACGTCGTTACCCCGACCACTACTGTGATAATAATGGAATAGTGTAATTTTTGGTGAAAATTTTTAACCACTGCGCCAGTTTTAAAACTAACATTGCTCTCTACACAAAGATCAGAATGGCCTTGGCGATGATGACGACGAGAGTGTAAAAGGTAGAACAGGATTTTAATTACTTTCTCTCTTGCGGTTCCTCCATCATCCCATTAAGCAGGTAACAAAAGAAGGAGTTGAAAAGGAGGAAAGGTAGTCAGAGCTTTCAGTTTCTTGACGTGTTATTTTGATGATGGCNGTTCAGAGCTTTCAGTTTCTTGACGTGTTATTTTGATGATGGCATGGGATGCTGTTCCTGTTTTAAGTTTTATGTTCGTAGTAACCTAATAATAGGAGCTTAAACCATAAAATACCCGGCAGGTTAATATTTTCTTTTTTGTAAGGACAAACCATCAGGGTACGCCCCATGGTCTTGTACTGTTATATATATAATGTTTCAGAATAACCGTTAGTTTATTACATTTCCTCTTCGTCTCTCTCCAGTCATGTTCTTCTCTTTAGGAATTTCCCTTGCAACGAAATAGAAATGAAAAAGTGGAGTCGTTGAATATACAGAGATATGAGAGAAGGCTGCTGCAGCTTTTGCCCAAAACGTACTACAGACTCAACAAACCTGAGCGAGCTAAGATCCGACTCCCGTGTACTAACGCAAAATTATTGTGGTTTTGGCTTTCCCTGTCCTGTCCTCTATTCTCCGTCTTTGCGAGTTGTGACGCTTACAGTCCCAAGAGCAGGAGAGTTACATGTTTCTAGAAAATAGTGAAAACTGATAAGGATATATGACGACACCAAACTCAATTTGTTGTACTTGTAGAGTTACTAGCGCATTGGCATCCCTATTGAATTGTATATTTGCTGGGTTACTTTCATCTACGTTTCCTTTATTTTTTTCTCTCTCTTTTAAATAGGCATACATAAAAACACAGTTTTTTCGACAAACTGGAAGAAAAGAGGAAGGGGCAAATTGTGAAAGGAACTGAGTGAATGAGAGAGAACTGTGCTAGTTAACTTCATGGTTGACCTTGCATGATATCGATTAGTTGTGGTAGTAGCTTTTTCTTGGTTGCTGGCTGCGTGCTGGCTCGACTGGTATGCATATTATATACATATTATGTAGTTTGAGATAAACAAAATTGTGTAGGAAAATGCAAGCGATTAAGTTTCGTTTAGAGCCTTAACTGAATGAATGCCAAGGCAAATGCAGTCACATGAAAATGTACAGAAAATTAAATGAAAATGAATCACTCGTTTGTTCTATCCGGATTACATGAGAGTTGGTGGTATGTTTACATGACATGATGACGATAGAACAACACAACAGTACGGCATACGAAAATAGCCCGAAAATTGTTTAATTTATTTTATCATGAAAATGAAAGAAACTTTCCATGGCTGAATTTTGGTCAGTGAAAGAATATGTGATGTGAATTCACATATGCCAGCCTTGATGTCCATTGCTAAACTCACACAGAACTTTTCATGTTTGTTGATTTGTTTGGGAATGGTCCTGACATGTGTGTATTGTATATAATTGGAAAAGTCATGCTATTCGCTTGAGCAATAATAATGGTCCAGAAAATATAGTTGCCATTACATTGATCGCTTTTCGTGAATTCGAAGAAACATTTGCATACGTAAATATTAACAGGAGATTATTTAGATTTAAGATTGAAGGCGGAAACGGAAGGAAAGAAGGTCAGAAGTAACAACTGTGAATGGCAATGTCAATTAGCACGATTGTTGTTTAAGGTATATCCAGTTTTACATTTAGCACATTCCACGAGAACAGATGATTAGATTGTCGTTAGTCCAAATTATTTGTACATTTGTACAAAGGTCGGATTTTTTAAAAACTTTAATCTGTTAATTCTCGTGAAATGCTTGTTCAATCTTTACTTCCATTTTACATGTAAAGGGTAATAGGCTAAAGTATTAAAAGGATTAGTCAAAACCATGTTTGTTGTATGCAACAACATAAAATATGTTTTTACTTACATGCTATGCATTTGTATTGGTCTAATCATATCATATATCATTCAGCAGGAGTTTTTTTCTACTTTTGTCCTCATTTTTGTAACATTGTGCTTACTCATTTATTTTTATATTTGTTGCTAATATCAGGTTTCACATATGACAATTTTATGAATGAACGGAGAAATAGGTAGAAAGCAACATTCTACCACAGGTAGTATAGACATTTTCTCCGTGGTTTGTTGTTACACTCATTCTCCAGTTTCACTAATAATCCGTTGTCTCCTAATGTGCTCCCACTCGGGATTTTATCTCTTCCCTCTATAATAACTTTTACATAGCAGAGGATAAAAAACAATGTTTGTTTTTGACTGTTATTACGGTACGTATGTATTTGTTGTCTGATTTAGCATTAGGCTTTACAAAGACGATTACAATATTACGAATGATGCATATCAACTAACCTACGCGCTTTCTGTCAATATGACAGGTTTGTTGTTACACTCATTCTCCAGTTTCACTAATAATCCGTTGTCTCCTAATGTGCTCCCACTCGGGATTTTATCTCTTCCCTCTATAATAACTTTGACATAGCAGAGGATAAAAACGGTGTTTGTTTCTGACTGTTATTACCGTACGTATGTATTTGTTGTCTGCTTTGGCATTAGGCTTTACAAAGACGATTACAATATTACGAATGATGCATATCAACTAACCTACGCGCTTTCTGTCAATATGACAAAGCATTTTCTTATAAACATTTCCATTCTTACTGCGACTTTTTTCCACACATACTTACTTCTGACTGGTGCATATGCGGGGTATTTTTTTGAAATGTGTGTGTTTACATCGGTTTACTATTTGTTCCCAAAAGGAATATACAACAATAGGCACAATCAATCGACTACGACATGAAAACATGTATGATGTGTTGTTTTCCATCATTCTTGACTACAAATGATCAGTGGTGGTGTTAGACGTGCTTTTATCGTAGGCGTACAACATTCGACTCATGTGTAAAATTGTGTAAAAAAGTACACAGCGTAAGAATAATGTGGAGATGAACAAAATTTGAAGATACGAAATAAGAATTGAATTTATTATTAGATTTGTTCAATGTTTCGTAGGCATTTTTTGGGGGGATTGGAGTGGTAATAAGACTTGGTTGATCTGACTGTTCTTTTCTGCTATATGTTGTTGAGAGGTTGGCCAGTAGTAGTAGTGCTCCAACCAAACAAGGCCTGCATCGAGCGAGATGGATTTTAGTTTACCAGAACACTAAAACACATTAAATTTTCGCTTTAGCATGTTGATCGTGATAAGCCATCAAAATAATATAAAAAAAAGAAATGAGCATGGGAAATGGGATTTGCATTTAAATGTATACTTTTTTATCCGTGATGCATGCGGGGAAAACGTCCTAGTACAGAAACCTAAAGCAACCAGGATGAAGCGTATTATATTCCTCTCCATTTTTGGAAATATATAGTACATATAGATTGGATGCTCTTCAAAGGAAGAAACTAAAAGAGAATGTAGAGTTGCTTGTTGTTTGGCTTGAACAGAGTGAGTCATCACTTCTCCGTTTTTCTTGAATGGTGCAGTAGTATAGCTTTATGTATACCGTCTGCCCACCAAAGGCACCATTTTTTCTCCTTTCAACTTCCTGATGGCTTACAAAGAGAAAACTGATAATTTTATTGTTTTGGTGGATGTTGTTTGAAAATTATGGCCGACTTTGTGTGGTAGTTGGAACTATACAATTTACTTGGTCGATGATAGTTTTGCGATATGGGATGATAAACCGAAATCATACATGCAAAATCCCGTAAACATTTCTAAACTTCATCGAAATAGCTAGACAATCGTAAAGCCATAAACTGTATTTCATTTGCAATTGTTATATAGAAAAATGTTATGCATAAAAAGGTAGCATAGTAGTATGCGCTGCTGTGATAAGCAATTCATTGTACAACTGCATTGCAGGGTCTCATTCATTTCTCCCCTATAACCTTGACCCATTGTAATTTTTTTAACAATTTAAACAAAATGCTTTGCCACTTTTTTTTTAAAACCGCAGGTCCCCTGTATTACGGCGTGTTAGTAAATTGCCATAGGGCAAAAGGAAAGTAGTTCATTTTGCCTATTGTCACCTTTCAAAATTATTCAGCCCGTTTTCTCTTGTTAAATTGTACTCACTATGATGATGCAATACATTTACCAAGTAAAGTTAGATTTTGCTTAAAGCAATATTCAGCATTTTTCTTTCATCTTTGATGTAAAAAATAAATATCAAGCACCGTTTTGCACTTTGTAGCGAATCACATAGGTACTTGTAAATATATGTCCCAGGGAGCCACATTTCCGTTTTTGATTTTTTCAACCTACAGCTTTTACTCGCAACTGTGTCTCTTGCTGTTTTTGCTATTTGGTGTCTACTCTAGTGCACATTCGTAATGGCTGAAAGGATACACAAATGAAGTGTGTAGAACGACGACGAAACGACAACTTTTACTTTCCCCAGTACTCTCTCTACGCACTCCAGCGTCAGGGTATCCTATCATGCATGCATCAATGTTCCTATGTACACATGAGTAGGTAGGTAGATACAAAATAATACATACATATAAAATGAAACGGAAATTCGTCCGTGAGTAACAACAATAGTGCACGGTAATGATGAGTGAGTGTAGTGCGAGATGATATTATGGAGAAATCTGTGCATCTCCTCCACTTTGATTTACTCCCCCCTTTTATTCAGTTCTCTCTTCTTGTTTGGGTTACTACTATATACTACCATCCTTGTGGTACTTCCACTTACAAAGACGTCATCACGATGTTGTCCTGTCCTAAAAGTCTCCTCACTAGTAGTAGTAGCCTTTTTACTTGACTCTCTTCTGGTAACCTGTCGGGTTTTACATTTATTCCAACCGGCCAAAAAAAAGTTTCCACATTTCCAGCTGACTGGTTAAAGCCTTTTTCCCAAGATACTTTACTTCCATTTCGCTCCGAGAGTGGACCACGTACAGCCACCATAATAGCAACAAAGGCAAATGCAGTAGACCCGTTCCCAAAACTCCGCTTTGGCTTTTCTTTCATCTTTCCAAACAAAAAGTCCACTGACAATATAATACTTTCTCTCGCTCTCTTGCCTGTCTGTCTATGTATTTCCTGTGGTTCTTTTTTATATTCTCCATCCGCATCCGTTTGCTTTTCTTTTTTCCCTATTTTTCAACAGCACAGTAGTATTGCAAGTAAAGTAGTAGAAAGCATTATGTTTGCTCGTGTGTTACACTTGTGTCAACCTCGGCACATCTCTCCATTCCGAATTTCCCCTTTTCCTCATTCATCTTTCTTCTTCTCTCACATTTCTTTCTACAGTCAGTGCATTTATTTCCTTTTTTGACTGGGGAAAGAATATGGCGTCATATCAGTGAGTACTAAAACCATGCCCAAGCATGACATGAACAACAAGAAAAAGATTTATTATTGGCATCCCTTCAGCTTCAAATGAAGAATATGTATACTAAAGAGAGAAAGAGAGAGAGAAATGCCAGCAGCAGTATCAGTTCCCACTGGAAAATATAAAATTCCCAATTTCCTATTCCCCAGATGGTTGTTTATAGGTGTATTATAGTCATGTTGAATGTGTGAGGGATGATCTTGATGACGATCGTTTGCTGTTGTGTGGTGATCACCTCGTGAGAATCATCACGAAAATAAAGAACAATTCACACATTTTCTTGCCCTCTTCACATTTTTTCCGTGTTTCCAGAAAGTGTGACATATGTGGTGGTTTTGATGAAAGTCGACAAGTCATCATAGTTGTACAGTAGTGATGACGGTGATGGTAAGCTCATTTTTATACGGTCTTCTGACTCCTTATTAGTATCGCCCAAGAAACAACACATCATATTTTGTTCGTAGAATGCGGGAGGAAGTTGCACTCTTCTGGCCATATTGCACTATGCACACTATAAAGTAATGCCAAGTTCTGTGCCAAGTATTAAGATGCAGTAATGGAAACAAAGTATTGTTATGCTCCTCGAGCTGATGCGTAATATTTTTTGAAAGATTTATGGTGATGACGCAATAAGCAAAGAATAGCAGCGGCAGCAGCTACCAGACTGAGAGAAAAATGGCTCAAAAAGGAAATTAATTTTTCCATGGTTTTTTTTAAAGAATGCAACTATATTAGTTATGTCAAAGTGGATATATTTATATCTATTTACTTTGGTTATGTTAACAGAATAAATGTATTGTAAACATTGGTAGCTAGGCAATGGAAGAGTAAACACATAAAGGGAAATAATGGTAATAATGATATTAGCAATTTTTATGGGAAAATTTTCGGAGAAAGTGTGAGGGATCAGTGTCGTAAATCATGAGAGATAAGATCTTGTCCTTTTCTAACGGTTGGATAATGTGTTGGAGAAAATAGAAGAGGAAATGCGCATACATAGAGAGAATGTTTTTGTGGTAATCAAGAAAGTAGCAATGAATTTTCCGAATATCGCCTTGCCCATTTAAATAAAGAGAAAGGAAAACAAATGACAAGGAAGTGAAAGTGATGATAGGGAAATGGAATCCGTGTCAAGTATTCTCGTATTTCATTACCATATGTCGCACTCGCTCGCTGTGTGCAAAATGCGTCACTAAACGAAACCTAGAAAGGTGTCATAAATGAATAGGCATAGAGCATCTTGAATGATTATGCTTGGTTGGATGCAGATGAAATCAGAATACCTATATAATAAGAGTGCGATGTTGTAAAGTAAATTACTGGGTATCAATTACTACAAAAGCATCTTGAATGATTATGCTTGGTTGGATGCAGATGAAATCAGAATACCTATATAATAAGAGTGCGATGTTGTAAAGTAAATTACTGGGTATCAATTACTACAGAGGAAAGAGGAGCAAAAAAACCTTGATACATTTTCCCCGACTTTTTGCTTCAATCATGGATAGATAATTGCAAAAGGGTCTATAGCTATTCATACTAACGAAAAATTATTATTAGTGTTTTACAGCGTTCTGAAAACGAGAGAGAAAATTGGTCTCTCAATAAAACATGAATTCCGTTCAAAGTGATCAATAGAGAGAGAAAAGAGAAATATAAAAAACAGATGATGATGGTGAGATGTTATTCTTCCCTCTCACATCTTGTTCTCCTTCCTCTACATCTTTTATGCATTGCATTTTGTTATGGAAGATGAAAGAAGAGGAGGAAATGGAATTGATCCTCTTTCAATAGTATCCTGTTAATCCAGCGGGCTCAAACTCCTTCTCTTCTCAGCTGGCTGTTTCCCATAAATTGTGAAAGAAATGGAAAAGAAAAAAAGGAAAAAGGTTCACATCCTTTTCTGTTCTGTCTGTACTCACACACACATGACGATACCATATAGTCTGCATTTTGGTACTTTTGGTACCATATCGTCAGTTTAAGAGTCACTGTTGTGTAATAAAAAAGGGAAGTGGTCTTAGTTTGAGTGTTGGAAAGTCAGCGAAATTGGTGAAATGAGCTAGATACGGATTTTCTGCAAGCGAATAAAATGTATTCTTTTCCTTGTTTGCTTCCTTTCTCTTGAACGGCTCAAGCTATATACTGATTGGAAAAGATTTCTTTGTTTCCTTGCAGGGCCAGACAAAAGAGAAATTTGATCGGGGAGATGTGTTATTTTACCAATGAAATATTTATGCAATACCTATATCTCTACGGTGTAGATAAACCTATCCATCTCCTCTAGGCAGATTTTTCCCCGGTGCTTCTACTTTTCTTGATTTCACTCTACTTATTCCTTTCGCTTTGAAGTAAGACCTTGTGATGTGGTGGTGGTGGTGGTCATGATGTATTACTCTTCACTTTCTCCAAGAAATGTTGCCAATCACAGCCATAAATGTGCTGTTATTATGTAGCGCTTAACCTTCTTCTTATGTTACGCAAAAGCCTTACAGGCAAGCTTGAAGAAGATCAACAAAGGATATTATATTGTAAGTCCGGATGAATTTATTTAACATAGTTTACTTTTACTTTTTATGCCAAATAATTGTGCAACCATAAGTAAAACAAAAGTTAATTGCGCGTTAAGAATATTTTTACTTTCTTTCTAATTTTTATCTAATAAAAGATAGTTTGATTTTAAATCTGCCTAATTGCCTAATCATTTCAGTGTTGACGGGTTGGTATAAACAGCAGCAAATCAGTATGGATTTATGGAGTTGAGTTCACTGAACAAAGAAAAAAAGTTTACAAATCTAGTAGTGTGAAAGGCGACTGAAAAACTGTGCTTGGTCCGATTGATCGACCCGTACAACCATATTAAAACACGTTGGTCGACACATACGATACACAATGTGAAAGGTTTATTCCTTTTAGTATATTTGGGATTTTCTATGTTTTCATAGTTCTGGGGTCGAAAGATTGAACTGGTCGTTGGTATCCAAATAACGGTGTGAAAGGAAGGGAACGAGTTTGGCATGGAACAGCAATACATCGTTCAGTACAGCATAGTTAATCTTTCACGCTAAATTGACCTTTTCAGTTTCTTTCTTTCTCCCTCTCTTTCTGACAGGCGAGGAGAAAGTAGCATCAATAATTTTGTACGAATACTTACGGATCGAATCTCGCATACCGGAACAAGAAAAGTACAGCCAACTATTATCATTCAGTCTTCTAAAAAGAATATTTTCTAACTTGTGTATGCTCACATGTGGAAATACTTTAATCGACTCCAGTATTTGAGAAAATTAAAGGTAATTAGTCGGAAACGTTCGTACCTGTTTTGGCAAAAGTTTATATGGCTCCCTCATTTGTCCTCTGCTGAGCTGCGTGTTCATTCCATGTTCGCCACAGTAATCCCATTAAACTACATAATAATCCAATGGACATTTTTTGGCATGGTTGGAGTAGTTATACCAGCGCCAGTCATTCCAGAAGGATTAACTGGTCCGTTTACAAGTTTCAATTACTACACCACTACTACTGGCGATTACAGCCAGAGACCATTGTCTTCTTTTAAGTGACTTCTCTGGCTGGTTGGACTTGAGTGTGTGAGCGCATTTATGAGCTAAAAGAGTAAATTTTTGATATTCCTACAAAACGTGAGTTTCGTAGTCGTACTGTTTTTATGACTTGTAATTCCATTTCTTCGGTCCGGTGCACTTAATTCCCATCTTCTCCTTGAGACTATGTGTGTAATTCTCACCATTTTTTTCGTTTCGAAGCGAAAGCCAAAATGTAGGCCATGATAAAAAGCAATCCATAGTGCACTGCTAACGGTTGTTTGGTATCAGCAAAGCTGAGGTATTAGGACTATTACTACGGCTTTATTTTATCAATGGTAGAATCTAAATTTGGTGCAATATTCTACCAAAAAGTACCTGTCAAACTGTATTAAACTTGTGTGTAGGACCAGTTATGCATATTATTTTTCGGATGGTATGGTGTAGCAAAAGAATAGATGCATGGACAAACTTCCCGATGCTCATCCGCTTTTCGTTTTCCACACTGCAATTTGAAAAGCATGCAGCAGAAATGCGACGTATTTCGCATAGAAATTATTGGCAGGCTGAGAGCTGAGCAGCCCGAAAGTGAAAATTCTAATCTTCTTAGAATGAATGTAGTCGTGTGTGTCGTTGTGTTCCTTTTGAAGAGTAAAGAAAGTCAAGAGGAAAGCTTGGATAGAAGTTGCCCTTTGACCTTTTATCTGCCGTCCTGAATTTTGGTAGAGAGCGGGTTTATGTTGATGACTTTGGTATTGTTTGGTATGATGGTGGAGTGTGGGATGCTTTGTGTGCGTTCCACTTTTGATCTTTGATTATTTCATTCCACTTGACACGACTAACAAATTCAGTCCTAAAAAGTAAAGCCATCACCCATCAGCATATATACTGTCATCGTATGATGGTACCAAGGAAGACTGTTAGCGGCCAGCAGTGTGTGGATAATGCTCTCTTACACGCCTTTCATACTCACTAGCTACGTGCCAATTGTTTCCACGTTGAAATTGAATTGAAGAGAAGCGTCACAAAAGTGAACAAGGCTTGACAATAGAAAATGTCGCTTGCAGATTGGGACTATGCTGTTCTATAGGGATCAGAAAATGATGTTATCGCGTTTTCCTAAATTCTAAAAAAATATACCTGCTACATACCGCAGTAGAACCACCGGACGCACGTCAGAAGGACCAATAAGATCACTAGTATGTTTCTCATCTTTTTTTGCTTCTGGCAGTACCTTTTCCCCTGACTACTTTTTTTTTAAAAAAAAGATAAAAAAAAAGAATCCTAGTTACATTGTCCTGTTGAAAAAGGCGTGAAAAATAAATAGGGAACTTTTGGCGGTGAAAAGAATCTCATCCACTTGCTTTCCTTTTTTACAAGGCTCATAATCTGACTTTGGGCAGCATCTAATATATCTTGTATGTGTGGGCACACACACAAAAAAAACTGCTGAACTGAAAGAGAAAATGTCCTGCTAGGTTGTAACGTACATGTATTCTGCTTACTTATACCGCCCTCGACACACGAACAATTTAACCAGAAACTTTGCTCTTTTTTGACATGTGATAATAATAACGGGAGTGTGT
>JAHZMV010002007.1:0-10847 GCA_027743765.1 Coecobrya sp. COE2
GGATTCAAAACCAACGAGAAATTCCATCTAAGCTTTGACGCACTGGACGAAGCCATGGCGTTGTTGATTGACATGTATGATCATATTGAACGATACGAAGAGAAAAAACAACTTGCAGGTTTTATCGCCAATGTAAACTCGCTGAGTGGCAATAAAAATAATATTCATGACGAAGAGCTGAAATTAACTCTGGAACGACTAGAGTTTAATGTTGAGGCTAACTTATTCTACCAGGAATATCAAAGGGCAATGCATGCGTTCAAGCAGTGGGTATTTCCATTCGCAAGCAGTTATCTGAAAAGTGAGTCTCCATGGGGAACGGAGGTGTCCTTGAATTTGACACAGGTCACACAAGTGTACGGTAAACAAATCCAAAAGTTAGAGATTGAGCTCAAACGCTACAAAACTACCACGGTGAAAGGAGATGAGGATTTAATGCTGACAAATTTCGCCAGCGGGGTGGATTCTAGTAAGCCTTTTTACGTGTGGACCAATCCCGAGTGGAAAGACTCGATTAGAAAGTTGCTAAATGGGGACGTTATACATCTCAAAGCTGATGTTGACATGAGAAGACAAGATTTTCATGTGCAACATTTTTTCTTTGGAAAGTCAGCTATAAAATTTAAAACGATCAAAATGAATATAAAGACTCACAATAAAAGTTGGCAAGGAGATCTTGATAAAAAATTGAAGCATTTCCACATGAAAATGACACATAGTGGCATATCTGTTTATAAGGTGATGGGGCAAAAATACGTTATGTTTGACAGGAACCAATCTTTTGAGTACAGTTTTGAGCGGACTGCTCATGGTCATGTGTCTAAGAGTATGGTTAATCACAAGGTGGGAAAAACTTGTTAAGTGTGTTTTATTACAAAATGCAAAATATACAGCAATTTTGATGCTTTCAATTTTCTACTCATAGACGGACAGCAAAAACGCGGACTATCTAATGAGTCCTTACACATGGTGGACATTGCAAATTGTTGGAGCTAGCTCAACGGCAAGGTACAATGACTTGGCTGAGTTTGAAGACCAGGTTGATTTGGAGTTGGTTGGGGAAGGAATCTACCTGAACCAGCTAAAGGCATCAAGGGAAACCTTGGAAAAGCTTGACGTCTCCAGTTATTATGACGAGGTTTTTGAAGGTGAAGAATTTGTACCTAACAATATCTTTGAGGACAATACCTGCGCTTCCAGGGAATAAATCGGTACTTGAAAATGATTCACAGTAAAGAACAAACAGACATTTCTAACATAACGTAAAATAGAGCACATCAGAAAGTAAGTTTTTGCTCACATTTTTCTTCAATAGAGATCGCCACAGGAAACACACTTGAATGTACGATTTAATATATTTTGGGGAGAATTCCAATTTCGAATGTTTGTAGTGAAAAAATTTATTCAACAAATTATTAAGATTTCAATTACAACTAATTTAATACACATTTACATAAATTAAGTATACTTTAAATATTATAGTCTAGTGCCAATAACCATTTAGAAACACACATACCAAAGAATAAAACAGCATTAATTTAATGTAATAGTTGCAAATTTTGTATTTGTGTTCTCATGTATTCTGCATGAGTATGAGTACCGTTTTCCATAGTATGTTACAACAAATTCTCCTTAAAAATTTATTGTTCACTTAATTCAATTCAACTAGAGGCTTTATCCTCCAATTTACTAGGTTTAAAATTAAAATTTTGTAATTCATTAAGCAACAATCTCCAGCATCAAATTGTGTACCAAGGTTTAACTTCGTATTTACTTCAAATATTGTTTATGTAAAATTTGACTCGCAATCTAATTTTAAAATCTTTACATGCATGTGGAATTACTACAAGCTCTAAACCCAAATTATATAAATCAAGACATAAATTGTACATATTCAGTATTCTATTTGCTGAGCAAATGTAAACTGACTGTAAGAACAGTAGCTGTACCCATGCAATTTAATCACGTGAAACTATCGATGAAATTCAGTGAACATAAACTTAACCTTTATTGGAACGCAACTTATAAAAAAAATTTGTCGTCACCGGAATTCCCTTGTATTGGAAATCGTTTCCATTCTTAATTCTTGTCTCTGCAACCCTTTTAGGAATATTGGTATATCCTGTTCATTTTTATAATGGTACAGTTAATTAAAAAAAGCTTTTTCCTTTGTTTCAGTGCAGTACTAATTAAAATATCTTGTTAACTTCATTGAAGATATCCGAGTCCGATTAGTAATAAGTATGTAAAAATAATATTTTCGTATCAAGCTATATTCTGTGCCAAATATGCATTAGGTCAATCAGTGACTAGCATTCCAAATCCGATACAGTTAGAACACAGCACAAAACTTAATGAATGCATTTGTTCAGTATTATTATCATAAATTTTATCCATGACAGAAACTGTTATGTGTCATCCGACAAATTAAAATTTGGATAAACAAAATTTGTGCATTGTTCAGCAAATTCACTTGTAAAAACGTTACTTGAAATGTGTTCCGGGAACGCAACTTTTGGTTCATTCCTGCCGCATCAATGCTTTAAGGTCATAAAAATTGCATTATGTATGTAGTGCGTAAACTTTTGAGTTAACTGTGAGAGGATTAACCAATTGAAGCTTTGTCTTGTGACTTTGGATCTTTTTGCAGCATATTATTTTAGGACAGTCTCCTTTCTCACAGATTAATGACTGAAGTGAAGCGCAGTTTTTTTACCAAGTAACGTTACTAAAAGAACATCACACGACAACTTATATATTTGCGGCTGCACGAACAACGTAAATATAGCAAGGGTAAATTATACCAATGCACATGCTTCACATTTGCTTAATTAGGCTGAAGCAGTACTCAATTTACTGTACTTACATGTTACACACTGAAGTGAATGTGAACTGCTACATCGCATTAGTGCATCAAATATTATGACCTTACTAATTGTAACAAATAAAATATTATTTCGGTCAATTTGGGAGCAGCATAATATGCAATAACAAAGCTGTGTTTTTGCGCTCTTGGCCTTGCAATCTCAGTTGAGACTGATGTTTAAGGACCTTCAGCTTTCAGCAAAACAGTTCCGTTTAAAGGTGCACTGAAGTTGTATACTGTACGTTTTCTTAAAAGCATTTTCATTGACCATGAAAAGATGATAATGGATACATCGGTCAAACATTTTTTTATTCAGACGTCTCAGAAAAGTAATTTTGTGAATAGCAATATCACATCAAGCATTTCATTTGCTATTGAAAAACTCATAAAAATGGGTAGTGTGCTTGTGTTCATAGATATGTGGTGGATACCATCAATATTTCATAATAAATAAAACCTACTGAAAACTGAAATACAATTTGTGATGAATGGGTATGAATGGGATGAATGTTATTTCTTTTGAAGGACGATTTATTATTGATCATTCAATTGTTCGACAATATCTGGCTTGTTGCCAAGTTTTATGAATGCGTGACCCTTCTGATTATAAAAGCATAATTTTTTCGGTAATAAAGTTTATTTCATTTTTTACTATTGTGGAAAGTATATAAGATAATAAAAAACATCATAATTCTTTATTGTTTTAAGAAACTTTACGTTATTACACCTAACTTTAATTGTACAGTCATGAAAATATTCTCGCATAGAACGTGACGTCTCAAAGAGTCTTTAATCCTATCCAAAATTTAACAACAATATGTTAAAGTAAACGCAAACAGAGTTACTAATTTAATAAATTGATAAATTCCTCTCACCTTTACTTTTAGTTATATAATTTTTATAAACCATAAAGTTCATTGTTGTGTCCTGTATGAATTTTCGTGATAAATCTTCCAGCGATGCGTCTTTTCCTATTGAAAAAGTCCGGCATATTTTAACAACGCGATTCATTTTGAATCCATTTGCGTTTGGAACCAGGGATGTCACGGGGATTCATGTGGATTTTCTAACCACATTGATAATACAATCGTTTTAATTAGAACGAATTAGAGGAGTCGTACGAAATTTAAAGGCTTCATGAGTAAACTGCATGAATATTATATTCCTTCGACAAAAATATCTAGCAGCTTATTGCTAACTTTTTACTTGATAAATGTAGAGGAATGTTACCAGATGAATCGATTTATTGCATTGCTTAAACCAAATCCAATCTTATTTCATGGGCACAGGAAGTTTCGTTCATATCGATTATTCGATTGCTTGTTTGTTCATGATGAATAATATTTGCTTAGTATTCTACAGTATGCATATCAAATGGTATGAAGAAAAAAGCTTATGCTATTAGTGGACATATGAACTAACATAGTACATATCATAGCACTTGACTATGTTTAATAATACGATATCACAAAGCTATACGAACCGTATATTACCTAGGTACATAGACTGTGGCAAAAAATTTTTTGCATGTCTTCGTTAATTAGTGCATCTATATATTATGATACATACTCTCCATTCCGTCCCAAAAATGCAATAAATAATCTAATGACCCAATAAACTACTATTAAAATTTCAGTGAAGATATGACGACCATGAATTTTGGTAATGCCGTGTACATTGTGGAACAGTTTTGTATTGTTTTTTATTTTTATACAATAGCTGGCTTGTTGCCAATAATAATATTTGAATTACTCCAATAGTTATAAAAGCTCTACCTTGATGATTATGTTCAGACCATGTTTTTTGTCAAGCAGAAAACGTCTAAGTAAATTAAAATATCTTTGAAAATATAGTTTTTCTGTTTGTTTACGGAAAATATTATTATTCGTAAATTGTAAAGTATAGTCATGAGGTTGTTTTCGCATAGAACATGTCGACTCTTTACACTGGATGCATCAAAATATGTAACCAAGTTGTAATATTCTTTATAAGTCCAACAAGAGATTTCCAAAATTCATAAATCAAATATCAATTTAAGTAACAAATTTTAAAACATTTTCATATAATATAAACTTCGTTAGTGATATTATAATTATAAAAACGAAACATTAACTGTAAATTCATAAAGAAAATGAGTAGGTATTCAAATAGTGAAAGTTCATTAGCCATTCCGACAATTCTCATGATAGAGCCTCTTATCATATTTATTCTTTTAAGGTCAAATATATTCCACGAGTAGCAATTTCCCCAGTATATTGTCTCAATTCTGCGAAAGTTGGCCGTTAATGTTTATTCTTTTAAGGTCAAATATATTCCACGAGTAGCAATTTCCCCAGTATATTGTCTCAATTCTGCGAAAGTTGGCCGTTCTTTTGGATCTAGTTGCCAGCATTGTATCATAATTTTGTAGCTGGTAATAAAGCATTTTAATTATCATTATTTCGATTTACAGGTGAGCTGCCTAATTGTAAATTAAATTGTATTATGTCTCACATTTCTTCGGTAGCTAGTTCAGGGCAGTTTAGCCTCAGTCCTTTGACCAATTTATTTGTAAACTCGAGAGTCCAAGATAAACCTGGATACGGTGTGTCACCTAGGAATCATATGATTTTTATTAAAGAAGCATGAGTCCCCATTTATATTGTTTGCATCTAAGAAATGTTTTGGCGTCTCTACTCGAGGAAAACTCGCATCTCTTCAGTGACTCAATGGCCATCCATCGCCAAGGCAGAGGTTCCTGGTGAGTTTTAACATAATTCTGATAGTCGTACATGCGACGAGAGAGCCCAAAGTCATTAATTTTTGCGGTTTTCTCTGTAGTCAACAGGACGTTTCTTGTGGCGAGGTCTGCATGAACAACATGTTTAACTGTCGAGATACTCCATACCGCATGCAATTTCATGACACCATCGATACAAATCAGACGATACACATATGTTCTCTGTATTCGGATTAGTATAGCGATGATCTGTAGTAGAACTTGTCTGCATATCCCTTAAGAATGATTCAAGGGAACCAAAACTACAATATTCAGTTGCAAGGTACACAATCCCGCTGGCTAGCTCAGCAGTATATGCGCCTTTCATTGCAACAATATTGGAATGCTTCCCCAAATATTGCAATATTTTTATTTCAGAAAGGATCCCTTTAATATTGTTCTTTGGTCTGTCGGATCGAATAGTTTTAAGAGCCACCACAAGGTCACCACCATCCTTATCGACTATCACAACTTTAAAAACGCATCCAAATTGTCCCATCCCAATCAGTTTTTCATCACCTGAATCATTTTCGTATTTTATTAGTTAAAATAAAAATAGATATTTAAGATATTAAAACGTAACGACTAACCTAGTCTCAATTTATCTTTTGGTATTTCAAATGATTTGTTGTATGGAAACTTCATAATATTTTCCACCAAAATCTCCTCGCCAGGATGTGATTTTATTTCACCGGGCAGTCCGTCAAAGAATTCTTTAAGTTCGGATTGGTCCACGTTTTGCTGTGATTTTCTGGATCGAAGAAAAGCTATCAATGTTGCGATTGACAAAAGGATAACCAAAGATACAACACCCACGCCAATCCAAATGTTTGTGCTTGATAACTCCAGTGTTGGTTTAGCCTCTGTTTTGCCGCTACTGGTATCGCTGTGAACCGTAGCATTTTCATTTTTAAGAGTCACAGAATTTACCGGAATAGTTGTACTTTCGATTGGAACTTCAATTCTTGGATCTTCGCCGGCTTCATGGAATATTTTCGGTCGTTTTTCTGTTACCAAATGTATTGTTTTGATATAGAAAACTAGTTATAAAAGATAGGTTCTTTTATGTTGACGTCATTTAGTTCTAAGTAACTTACCCTTGCAAACAAGAACGAAATACGTTTCCAACGGAACGTGCTTGGCACAGAAGGCAGCGCTCGCCTTAGAAGTATTTGAGTACCGCCAAACATTTCCCAGGACATCAGCACTTTTATCAATTTCAATATTTGCATTACAGGTATTCTTCACACTAGGTATAACTCCAAATGCTACATAACCGTTACCATAACCTGTTCCATCCGCCCAAGATAATCGCCCAGACACCACAGCTTTTTTGAAAATAGCGTCTTGCTCGGCCATTGGTAAATTCTGATGTGCTTTCATTACTGAATATTCACTGTCTTCTGTAGTTGTTCCGCCAGGTATTGTAAGAACTTCGAATTGGTCGCACACATAAAATCCTTGCCCATTTGCTCCAATTGAACACAGTCCATACTTGCTAACTGTTGTTACTGCAGGATTATATTTCCCAACTATGACGCCGCCACTGTCATAAGACCGACAGGGAAAAAGTGGTTGCACATTTAGGTCCAAATAACCGAAATTCTGCATATTACTTCTGTCTTCAGAAGTTATGGCTTCAATTGGTACCCATCTGTGACGATGGCATCCTTGACAGTTGTATAAAGCGTTAATAAAATCTGCGTCAAAACTACTCAAGCCGGATGTTACTTGGTAACCACAAGTCTTGATATTCTCACAGCCAACGTGCATCTGACTACCTTGATCGTAAACCCTGGTGACAGGAACTGCACTCCAATTTTTGTTGGTACCTGTACAATCAGCTAAAAATCTGATACTGCTTTTATGGCTTTCTTCATGAGAGAGACATACAGTGTGACCTAACAGATGAACGATAGTGTTTTTCGTACGGCAGTTCATTCCAAATTTAAGAAATTGATAACCTCCTTGCATGCAGACGTGAGCTATTCCACAGGTATTTTTGTCCATTTCAATACTAACATAATTCTGATCACCAGAGCTGTACTGGATAAACTGTATACAAGTTAGCTTATGAAATTCTTCAAATGCTTGGAAAACTTGCACCTTGTCTTCATCTGAAAGGCTGACATTGATGTGGTACTTGACAATTCCATTTGGCCACAGTCCACCATGGCCTTTGTTTGATTCTGATGTATTGCTGGCTTGGTATTCGGAAAAGTACCCGGCTTGTAACCAGGTTTGAGGCGTTGAACAAATGTAGCATTGGATGGGACGATGAACGATATGACATATTATAGCCATGCTAAATAACAAATACGTATACATTTTTGGTTTTATTCATAGAGATAATACAGTCGATTTGAAATTTCTAAAACTTTTATTGGAGATGCAACAAAAATCATAATGTAGAAAAACTACTTAAAATTATTTTGAATTAATGTCCTGCCTTGAACTAGATAGGAAAGTGCATGAAAATATTTAACTGGTTTCCGGTGCATTTGGAATGTCCAAGTCTAAACCGCAATTTCCTATCAGGAAAATATTACGTAATAAGACTTTTCAAGTGTATGTATACGATGGCTGATAATAAAGCGGTTGGCATTCATGTAAAACTTCGAAGCAAAACAAAATTCCAGCATTTATTAATGATGAGTTTAAATGATTCTCTAACAGCGATTTCTGGATACGAAGACGTAATGATATGTTATGTCACTTTTATTAAAGCCAGTTTGGTTTTCTTGAATAATAAATCAAAATAAATTGGAACAAAACGTAAATATTCTAAGAAAGTGAGACGTATTTTTCAAGACGTTTTGCTGAAAGCGGCAGTTAACTGAGAGCAAAACTGTATTATATTTGCTTCTAATTTCAAATGAGGAATTATCATACGCGGTTTAAATAAAAACGGTAGGATGCAAATAGGAGGACTGGATTTTCCCGCCACAGACTTCTGATTTTCTGCAAACATATCTTTCACATACGTTTTTTCCATATTCGGTATTTTGTATTTGGGTTCGCTTCTGTGCTGATTATATTTGTATCTTTATAGTTTGTAAGATTTCCCATAACATATCAGGTTTCATGTAAATGATGTTACGGAACACCTAATGAATTCATTACATAAATATGCTTTAGAGTTGCTAATACTCTAAGCCTAAACGAAATTTTGTGGCTGTTTTTTTGTTAATTGAGAGCTTGAAAAATGCAATAAAAGAACAGTCGAATAGTCATTGCAAATTATTTTTATTCTGAAACAATTATAAATTGATAATATCCGCCGTCTTAGAATGATTGTGTTCATTAACCAGCTTAAACACTGAAAATGATCACATACGACAGCACACTTCAGTATAATCTTGGCTGTTATGCTACCTTCGGCAAAATATTATCGTACATGAGGTTTCTTACACCATCACGATTGGCACAACTTTGGTGCATCAATATTTTTCTCAATATATAAATACCAGGAAAACTACAGTGCAGAACAGGAGGCCACAAATATAATTCTAATGTACAGCCCCACTAGTTAAACGCACTGAAAATGCAATTATAAAAGAATGTGACTATCAAACAAAAGTAGGTCCTACTCAGCGCAACGCAGATCGTATTTAGTGTCATGTATTCAAAACGTTCACCTTGTCTAACGCCTGCCTATCTTTTTTGATGTTTGCTATATGATGAGTATGGACGACATCAACACTTTCCTTTCGTCTCGCTTTATACCAAAATTTGCGCAATAATTCACGATTTTCTTTGATGGACAAGGTAGCAAAAATTCTCACGATCATTTTTACCATCCTAATTCAGGACTACATCGTCCAGTTTATTTTTTAAACTAAACATCTTTTTTGCTCAATACATAGCTAGTGGAGATCCTATTACCTCAAGGAGCTCATCCGACGTAGATTCATTTTTTTTCAGAAAATGTATGGACATGTGCACGTCAGCAATTCCTATTTCTTTCAGCTGTTCCGTATATAGTTACTTATTTTGGTTCCCTCATCTCTGCGACACCCTTTATATAGTCCGTTCTCCCGGAGTCTTAATGGATCGGAGAAGATCGTGTTAATGTAAATTCCGTAACGTTCTCCAATAAATGATCTCTTTAATAATTCTATAGTAATGATAAAACCCTTCCGCATAGCACCTTTGAAATAAAACTATTTTTATTAATATTTACTGAAATGAATTGTCATGCCCGGGCTTGGCCCACAGCCCCTTATGACCCAACAAGTAACTTATGACCCTCACAAAATATGTCACCCACGTCAGCCATGCGGCGTCAGCCACATAAGCCAATGCTTATGCCAGCCATGCGGCTGAGGAATATGTTGAGTTCCGTACATCTCCGTTCTCGTTTATCGACTGCCTCTGCTTTCCGCAGAGTCCGTATTATTTATTGACTCTGTATTCTACGCTAAACTGTACATTAGTCATCATAATGCTTAGACAAAAATTATAAAAAATGGATTTAATTCTATAGTTAGACGTTCCAACGAATATTTATCAAGCATCATTTTATACTCCTTTGCACATCCAACAAACAATTTCATTTATTTTGCATCTTCAATGTCCCTCTTAATTGCGAAAGTTCTTGATTTTAAAGCGGTAAATGGTGGTCTCAGGGAAGGATTAAAATTCCAGCAGTCTCTCATTATATTATATCTGTTGAAGACAAATTCTGTAGTGAAAATCCTAAATATGCAGTCAAATGTATAGTGTTAACAAACTCACATATCACAAGTTGCCAAAGGAGGATAGGCGAGCCGTAGACCGCTCACCAACCTCTTAACAAAATCGGGAGTCCATGTGATCCCTGGATATGGAATATCACCTAAAAATAAACAATGATTGAAAAATACTTTATTAAGTCCTATAAATCACATACAAAGTAGTATTAAAGATGTTGACAAATAACCGCATGTGAATATTTCCCAAAGTGTCACGCCGTAACCCCAAACGTCACTTTGCACAGAATATTCACCACTCTTTAGGGACTCAATGGCCATCCACCGCCATGGGAGAGGTTCATTTCCTTTCTTCATATAGGCCTGATAGCTATACATTCGTCTTGATAAACCAAAGTCAGTGATTTTTGCAGATTTTCCAGAAGTCAGCAAAACATTTCTGGTTGCTAGATCTGCATGCACTACGTGTTTTATTCCAAGATATTCCATTCCACATGCAATTTCGTGTGACCATCGGACCATATCGAGCAAA
>JAHZMV010002008.1:0-12506 GCA_027743765.1 Coecobrya sp. COE2
ACATTTATTTCGATTAAGCTGGCGTAGTCACCATGTAGAATATTGCTGCCTGGACATTTTCATATCAATTAAATTTTCTTGGCCAGAATTGAAATATGTCTCACATGGACATTTGCATGCCTCACATAATGCTACATCCTATCTTCCTATGTTTAACGTTAGAGTTTTTGTATAACTTATATTGCCTTTCACATTTAGTTCCTCTCAGTTGCTATGTTATGTCAAACTCTATATTCTAAGCATCGTTATAGGTGACTCTTCGGTGCCTCAGTAACTGATATGCAGTCAACCAGCTTAGAGTAACAAATTGCGCAACAATTTGAAGCAAGCAATTCATTATGACGATGTGACTAATATTCAAGTCGTTTGAAATGTCAAACAAGTTTTACAACTGAAATCGATCCTGAAATATTGCTGTATTGTCCAAATGGATACATCGAAAAGGGAGTTTGTCATTGCAAAAAACCTCAGAGATTTACTTCCATTTTATTTATACATTATCATTCTCACCGAAGAATTTGTCGTCGGATGCCAACTGGTATTCGGGGCTAGCATACTTGGAAGAAATCAGGTTCCCATTAGCAAATTCCTATTACAATTCATTGATATACCCACGCTTGGCCTCAGCTTTGCATTAGTTGTCTTGATTCTACCATCTACTCTGGTCTTGTTTCAACAATATATTAATAGTATGCTAAAATATGAAAGAAAATTTAGGTTTAAATTTTAAGTTCAACTTTTAATCAACTTAACAGCTCATACATTTTTTTGCAGATTTTCAAAACTCGCATGGTGACAGGCAATGTGATTTCCATGGAATAATCTTCTGTACGATGACCTTGATAACAATATATTGTAGAGTTTTATATGGACCAGTTGTCGTCTTTAATAATCTCGACCATTTGGGCTGTATTTTTTCCGCATATTTTTCCGAGTGCGAAAAACATTTCCTTAAATGTTTATATATTTCTCATGCGGCTAATACTAATTACTTGGCGTACTCTTAAAAGCGGTCGTGTGTGCATAAATGCTTGTTTTACAATAATCGCAAATTGTTTAATGTATGTAAATCGTTTCGATTTTTTAAAAATTGGGTTTGAGTAGTCGCACACTACTGCTTTACGGTCAGCTACATTGCATAAATCAAGTAGGATTATCTATATATGGTAGAATACTAGGAATGTTGATGGGTTTTGATTGGCTAATATTTGTGTTAGGAAACTGGATACTTTGTACTCAAAAGAAATTTATGTAGCTGTTGTTGGTATTGTGGTAGTTTGCTTCTGCTTTCTATCGCGATCACTTCTATTATTGGTTAGATATAATGAGGTTAGCTTGGAAATGATAAGGAATTGGACATTAAATGTACATAAAAAGGACAAAATTGGAAATTATATGGAAAGATTGTCAAAGCACAGCGTTCTATTGCTGTCAACTATGCCATGACTAAATTCAAGCAAAGTACAAAAATTAATTACTACTCAAACATTCTTGACTATACAATCAATGCGTCCATGTCAATTGGCCCAATTTTAGGTTCTTCCTGCTAAATGTTTACATTTTGAATATTTACAATCTTTGAAGTTTTATGTTAGAAAAAAAGCTATTTGTGTTAGTTGACTTTCAACTAAAGACCGGACTGGTAAGATATATTCTTGTCATTATTGCATATCTTCATTTAAAACTAAATATACATACCTGAAAGCAGAGCATTGGAGTACTTCGAAATCAAAACTTCAAGTCTCAAGTACAAAGTACCAAGTACTTTTGGCAAGTGTTATTTCTCAAGTACAACGTACCAAGTACAGGAATTGAAGTATGTACTTGAGATTTAAAGTACAATAAAAAATTAGGCAATTCACTTTAGCAAAACATTTCTATCAAATATGTCATAAAAGTTATTTTTGTTAGGAATTGTGCAAAAAAATAACTAACGGGATAGTGTCCCGGAAGAGTTGATGGTTATGACGCGCTAAAATTAAATCAATAGATTTTTAACAGAAGGATTATTTTGAATTATTTTCAACTCTTAATCATTAGAAATTGTACTGAGTTTCGTACTATAGTATATAACTACATCCAACACACATACACAGGTCAACATAATAAGTTTCTTCCAAATACTCAGCTCTATTTTAAAGCTTCCGGTTAAACATCCTTCTGCTAGAGCAGAAAGAGTTTTAACATCAGTTCGTACTCCAAACTGTGGACCTTTCTTCTCAGGAATCAACAACAACAGATAATCACGCTTGTTTTAGCATGAGTTTACAAAAGCAAAGTCATACAAACAATACTATTTTGGAATGTAGCTAGAATGGTGGTGATGAAAAGTACTTAAGGATTTGAAGTACCAAGTACATTGGATAAAATCTTGCACCTCAAGTACAATGTAGCAAGTACATTGAATAGAATCTAATATCTCAAGTACCCAGTACAAAGTACAAAATGTACTTTCAAGTACGTACTTGAGGAATTGAAGTACATGTACTCCGATGCTCTGCCTGAAAGTCAATAAATTGCTACTCAGCATGTTAACTACACTAATATTTAAATAAGGTGAAATAACAAACCGATTTAATGAATCTATTCTTATATATCAATTGTTTGTTGGTATAAATCACCCAAAACGAAAAAGGTTTTTGCTGCTAAAAGTAAATTAAATTTAGTTACAATGCATAGCTATGTAGTAATAATGATTATATTTGGGAGGTGGAAAATATTATTATGTAATGAATAAGTTATAGGAGCTAAGGTCAACCACTAGTCAAGAATATTATACAATCATGTTTTTGCCATTATGCTAACATGTGATTCCAGTTGCTTCTCTACTTAATTAAAAGAAGGTCAATAAGTCTACTAACAAGAAACATTTCGATAACAACTGGAGTCAATTTTCCAATGAAATTTGAAGCACCCATGCTAACTTTTAGATGCATATAAGAGCGTAGTAACTTTTTGAAAAGTGGGGGCTCAAACCCTGTCAATCTGAACCTTATTTCTTGTAGTGTTCTTATTGATGTTTCATTCACTAGTCCGCAGCATCCAAATATGAAAATGAGTGGAATTATGGTTTCCGGTACGCAAATAGAAAACATTGCCTGTACAATATACGACAACCCTGTTTTGTGAACAATTGAACTTTGGTGAATTACCTCCCGAATTATGGTAATTTGACCACCGCCCATCACAACTAAAATGGTCAGTAGCTGATCTGATGAAACGTGATTGAACACAGTGTTCATTATTTGAATTTCTCGATAGAATTTGTTCACTCGTTCAAGTCTGGCTCTTGTTAGATGACCAGTTGACATTGATATTGAAGCCATTTGTCTTGTAATAAAAATAATGAATTCAGTCATTTCAAAGTTTTTTGAAGCCGCGCTTAAAAAGTACTTTCGATATTGCCTACCTTCTAAACCGAATCAGTAGAATTGTCAGACAAGTCGATCCAATTACTGTTTCCATTGTGGCAATCAAACACCGTTTACAGATTAGTAGTCCATAGAGAAAGATTGCCAGCAATCGATACAGCCTTTTGTATAACGCAGCCTGTAGGTCCTGTACCAAATGAACTTTCTAGTATGTTCTGAATATAGATTCCAGGTGGCCATGTGAACATATTTGTCGGCAGAGTTGGAGTCAGTAAAGCTGTCAGGGCAAAAGCAGGACCTGAGCTGTATATTCCCAGTGTAAATATTTTACTACAAATTTTTGCTACTTTGATCCTTTTCTTCTCTGGTGTCGTCGACTCTGAAAATTCAAATTTATTTTAAAAGAAAATTGTGGATCAAAACCTAATTAAACAGCTTTGTAAATTACCTCCGCCACAGTGCATCTTTTCCATGATCAGAATCTGGTTGAAAAAGAATTCCAGACTGTCTACGCTTTTGAAGAATGTAATTGGATATAAAACCCCACACAATGTAGCAAAACAGACCAGCATTGCCACGTTTTTTAGTTGACTCTCAGACAAATCGCCAGTTTCCAGCTTTCCTTGTTTACATAATATCAATGCCACCAAGTTGGCAATTGCTGGCATACCAAATATGCTGACATATATTAAGCTGAAATAATACGGCCTTCGAAGGAAGATAAGTTTCTTGGAATGGGGAATCCATTTGCAAGACTTTCCGCCTGTGATTCGCCGCATGGCGCTGGTAGCGGTAATATAGTCCTTTAACAGACCAGAGCCCATGATCATCATTTTCTGGGTTTGGGAGTACTTGATTTCTGTTGGAATAAAAGACAGATTTGTCCACTTCTGCGTGTGTTAAAATACTGAATGCATATTTAATATATAATTTAGAATCACGTTTTAATCGCAACAAAATCTATTAGGGGACGCCCCATTAATGTTTGATACCATTTGTGGCACCGGCTTTTCAATGTTTTAAATATTCCTCCCAGTTATTACCAACGCATTCGAATTTATTCGATGCAATAATTAAAACGGAAGTAATTATACAAAACATAACCTGTGATTTATTTCTGAACACCGGTTTTAAGTTCAGGAAGAAAATATGTTGTTTCTGAGCCACTACAAGTAAAGTTAATTAGTTAAATAATTTTGACTTAATTTTGTTGGTTTACGGGTTGGGTTAGATAAATTTGTACTGTATAAGATGTTACCATACGATATGATATGGTAATCAGATGCAATGATATATCATAGTAATTATGTATAACAATTTAATTTTTAAATATTTAGTTTATTTCTGCGTCATAATTTAACAAACCGATTTAATTTATAATCAAAATTGTTCCTAATAATATTTCCATTCTCACGTAATTAATTAACATTTAAATTAAAACAAAGCATTTAAGGTAGACTCATCAACGTTTGAGTACTAATTGATTTCAGTATCCATGTCAAATTTTGTCATGGCATAATAAACCGCTAAAGTATGTTGTGCTTTAATATATTTAACCCACCAAATTCTACGTTTCCTTTTTAATGTTTTTAACTCCCAAATTTTTATTATTTCTAAGCTGATTTGATTACTTTTAACTACAAACGGAAGAGTATGTAACGGCATATAACAATGCCAGCAATACAAACAAAAGTCCCAACGGTATACAACCCTCCCGGCAAAAAGTATCAAATTACCTATTACTAGTCTCAACCAACAAAGGCCCATCAACGTTACCCCATCCATCTCAAAATGGATCACCAAATTGATTAATGCAATGAAATTCGTTAAACAAGGTTAGCGTTATATTATCCGGAGGTAAGGATTTTAAATAAGTTAATAGCTTAACATAAATTTTGCACGCTGTTAATATTGGCACACACAAAATTAAAAACATCTGAGTTGATTCCAAGTTACACCATTCATTTAAAATAACTCATGCCATGAGCATAACGTAATAAATGAAAGAATTTGAATTAAGATCCGGATATATAGTGTGGAGTAGGCTACCCATAAGACGGTAATGATGAAATATTGATAACAATCCAGCAATTACTCACCGCCGCAGGAGGAGATACATTGAATTATTTGTGTAGAATTTTATTTTTACATATACAATTGTATTAATTTACACTTTAAATTGCAGCAAACTCTTGCAGTTCCTTATTAGTAACAAACCTAGTTTACTTCCGTGTGACCTTAAAATTAAAATTGAATTTGTAGTCGTCAAATTAAATTTTCGGGTTTGAAAGCTATTAACAATTTATTTGAGAAGTAATTTTATTCTTCCTAGTATTGCCTAAGCTTTACAGTATACTTATGAGTCTAATACTCACCATTACGTCGTAAAAATTATGAAGGACACACCCACGTACGCTATTCTGAAAGTGACTGATATCATGACTGACATTAAAAATAGCTTCAAGTTTAAAGCACACACAATAACACACTGATATTACTATATTACAATAGGGTAAAACGTCCCATCCCTAAGAAATTTCATTACAGGTTTATCGGCAATAGCAATTAATACCTGGATTGGAAAGACAAAACTGAAAATTAAATTAGAATTATTCAATTCAACATATATGAAAACAGACAATCATATTTGTAGATAACGCAAAACTGGTGGCTTACATACAAAATTGATCTAATTTTCCATTGAAATTTATTATTTTTCAGCGTAGCAGAATGTACATTACGTGTTGGGTGAATGATTGTCCAAAATATTATCATTACCGCATCAGGCCTCTGAATAATAGTTTGTAAATACAATCCAACCGCCATATATCACTGGGTTATATAAAATGAATTACAAAGTCAGCAGAGAGCAATTATTAAGCATTTCACAGACAAAAGTTCAATAATAATTGCAACTTGTATCTCAAAAACATTATCAGTTTATCTTTAGTACTTGGCCACCCACGTTTTTAAAATTTAGGATCCAGACACTTTTAAACACAGTTTTCAGTATTCCTTAGTTTGAGTTCACAGTTTATTATGCCAAATTAATTACAAGCTTGAAATCATATATTGGATAACAATTAGTTCGTAAACTATCCACCAAATTCTCATATGAGTATACTTTGTATTTTTAATTCTAGATATATTTTGAAAATACCAAGCCCATTTTTTAACATTCAAACACGCTGAAAATAATTCCAAATTAACATAGATGCAAAGCATTTACAGTATACTCAATAACACTAGAGTAAAAATTGATTTCCGTATCCATTTCAAATTTTGTCAACGCATAATAAACAGCCAATGGTCGTTGTGCTTTAACAACTTTTAACCAATACTTGAAACTATAGGGGTTATTTTCTACTATTTTAAATTTCCAACCCCTTATCATTTCTATGATTATTAGATTACTCTTAACCAAAAATAGAATTGTCTGAAATATGACAAAGTAAACATATATTACTATGCCACCGATGCACGCATATATCCCAAACGTGTACGAATGCCATCCCGAAAGAAGCATCCAGTTTCCGATTACTAGTGTCAGCCAACCAAGACCCATCAATGTCCCAGCCATCGTTATCATCAGACGCATTACAATCTGATTTATGCAGTGAAATTGATTGAACAACCTTAACGTAACTTAGCCAAAAGGTCGACTTTATAAAACACGCAATTGCGTAACATAAATCTGATACGTTGTATTTAGTGGCACATATAGGAACAAAATCATACGAGTCGATTCAAAGGTTAACCATTGCTTAAATATAAATCGTGTCAAGAGTAAAAAATAGTTAATATAAAAATTGAAATTGAGCTGCGGATATTTGGTCAAGAGTAGGCAACCCAGTGGATCAATATCGCTGAAGACGGTAAATGGTCCAAAAAATATTCCGATGAATAACATGCTAAAAGTTAGCCCGCAACAAATTAATCCATTTTTGTCGCATTTGCCGTGGTAGTAGCAGTTGCCGTGGTAACTCTAATTGTATGAAATTATATTTAAAATGATTATTAATTGAAATTTTACAAAATATTTAAATGTGGTTTAAAATCAAGCTACCTTGCTTTATCATATTCATCAATTTTCCGGTCTGGAACTTTATCAAAGGTCACACTGCCATTTTTGGTTCTTGTTGGAATATTCTATTGAAATATTGAAGAAACAAGACTTCCACACTGGACACAATTATTGCAGTTAATGCCATACAGTGAACAATCAAGAAAAAATTGATCATCTGAATGCAAGCAGTCACAATTATATTTTTCTCGCAGTGTGTAATTTTCGACAAGCGAAATGGGATAAAAATTCATTTAATTAAAAATTTTGTATAGCCGTAAGTTTCTAGTAACACCCACGTAAAAATAATTAATGTAAAGCTTAAAGCAAACAAACCTGAATACTAGTATTATAATAGGGTCAAACTTCCCATCCTAAAAATACATTCTGCACCGGTTTATCTGTAATAGAAATTAATAATTGGTTTTATTATACGAAAAGGAAAATTAAATTGAAGTTATGGAGTTTAACATATATTACAATATGAAGCAAAAAATATAGCTTTTAATATATGATTTGCCTTATAAACCAAAATTATGTTATCTTTTATAATCTTTATTGAAACTACCATTTTTTTATTTAGCTGAACTGTATATTCCGAAAGTTGAATATTTTGTGTTTGGGCGATTTTTCAAAATAATATCATTAACATGTCAGTCCTCTTCATTTCATTTTGCAAATACACTATAAATTCCATTTTCATCGCGGCAATTATTAAGTTGTTTTTAAAGAAAGTACAATAATAATTGCCTTTTGTCTATTTAGAACCATACCAGCGTAATATCAGTATTGCAGCACCCTAATTTTTTTCGCAATTATTAGTCATATAACTTTTCGGTTTCAGTCTGTAATCATTCAAAACATAATTTCGGTGAACATGTTGAGTTGCATCAAAAGAATAAACACATTGATCCTACAAAACTATACCTGTGAAAACGTTTAAGATGGGTAAACAGTTATGAGAAATGTGTAATTATCTAGGACTTACCGTAATAAGACCGACTGTAATCTATTACCAGGTTATAAAAAATAAATTATATTTTTAGAACATCAGTTACATGCTTTTTTAAAGTTCTATATCAATTGCCGTTTGTTTAAAAAAACTATATCAGTGAAATCAGAGTGTCGACCCACCCAAGTTTTTCTGTATTTATTTTGTTGCTTTTATTTTTTAGTCTGTAATCATTCCAAACCAAGTTTCGTTGAATGTTTTTAATTATACAGAATGCACGAAAAGCATTTTTTCGTAACAGCATTATACCTAAGACAAAGTAAGGATAGGTAGCCTTATGTGATAAAGTATATATGTAATTATCCAAGAGTTAGGTTTCCTCTGTTTGTTCATAGTAGCGGTATTTATTCCCTCAGTTATTATGATGTTGCGTAATTCTTTTTTATGTATTTTTATATCAACGTGTTTCAGCTTTACTCTTATCTGCTTCCTGATATTTTCACAAGCAATTATGATGTAAGGTCAAATGTAATGAAAACTTATAGTAAGCGTTTGTATATAGCAGACTTCTAATTAATTGATTTATGGAATGAAAGGAAATGCTACATCATTGATCCACAATAATAAAATTGAGGTTTTATGATTATGAGTAATGATCGACTTGATATTGAGTACGATAATCTTTTCTATTTTATGAGTAATTTTTTAGGTTTCAAAAGGCTCATTTGACAACAGTTTAAAATTTATTTCTTTTTCAATAAATAATTAAATGATATAAAATAGCATCTATTTATATGTGCGCATTCTGCCTCGGTTTACTTTAAAATTATATGCTTTCATTTTATTAAATTCTAAGAGGTTTCTTATAATTGCACATTAAAACAAAAGCAAAGCATTTACAGTATATTCGATAACACTTGAGTAAAAATTGATTTCTGTGTCCGTTTCGAATTTTGTCAGCGCATAATAAACAGCCAATGGTCGTTGTGCTTTAACAACTTTTAACCAATACTTGTAACTATAGGGCTTATTTTCTATTATTTTGAACTTCCAACCCCTCATCATTTCTAAGCTTATTAAATTACTCTTAACCAAAAAAGGAACTGTGTTGAATATCACCAAATAAGAGTACATTACCATGCCACAAATACAAGCGTACACTCCAAATGTATACAATCGCCATCCAGAAGGAAGTGTCCAGTTTCCGATTACTAGTGTCAACCAACCAAGACTCATCAATGCTCCCGCCACCGATATCATAATGGGCATTACAATCTGATTAATGCAGTGAAATTGATTGTACAACCTTAGCGTAACTTTGTCGAAAGGTAGAGATTTTAAAACATTTAAACGCGTAACATAGATTTGAAAAGTAGTTATTAGTGGTAAATAAAACACTAAAATCATTCGATTGCATTCCAAGGTTAACCAATGTTTAAAAATAAGTCGTGTCAAAAGTAGAGAATATCGGATATAAATATTGAAATCAAGATAAGGATACTTGGTCAAGAGTAGACAGCCTAGGGGATCAACAGCGCTGAAGACGGTAAATGGTCCAAAGAATATTCCAATAAATATCATGCTGAACGTTATGCCGCAACAAATTAAGCCGTTTGTATCATACTTTCCGTTGCTGGGCTCTCCAGTTACCGACCATCCTGCAAATTTCCGTTCCTGCCTGAATACACTGTTGAAATATTGGAGAAACAATACATCCCTAATTGTAACGATTATTGCTGCCAGCGACAAACAGTGAATTATCGACACAAAATTGATAATCTGAAATGCAAGGTCATATAATGGAATATTATATCTTTTGAGGATTGCAGCTTCCCACATAATATCAGCAGAGCAGAGGCATTCCATCGTCAAAGCAATGATGAATGAGTGGAAAAGAAATAAATTTCCGTTCTTGGATACAACAATTTCCTGTTTAGTAGAATCCATTTGGACAACAAAAGGATATTTTAGTAGCGTTTCGTAAAATGCATTTGCAATTTCACACGACTTTAACATTAGTGGAGAGACCATATTTTCCAAACGACTATAAACTTAATTGTTGTTATGTGAAAACTTCAAAAGGAAAGTAAGAGTATTCTACTATAAACTTTGCGTTGTGAAATTTTCAAAAGTCTTTGAACAATAATTTAACAAAATGCTAGACAGGAAATTTGCTCAATGTTGAAGCTGGTTTTTAAATTAAATTGAAGCAAAATATTTCCTGATTAATTTACTTCCGTGTGTCGTGTGTGTATTGTTATTATTTGGTTTTGTTATGCCTCTTGGTATCCTTTTGTAACAAAGGAATTGGAAAAGAAGTCATTTCTTTAAATTGTTTAGAAATCCTCAAGGTTTTTATCAAGTAAACCGCTGCAGTGATCAACATTCAATTAAATTTAAATATATTTGCGACTTAGTTTATAAGAAAATAGACTTTTCAGATTTCCTGGTATCCATTTGTTTCAATTTGGATATTTAGAAGCTATTTGACGTTTTCTTTTCTGTTGCATTTAATGTTTTTCAAGCCTTAGATTTTATAACCTTTCAACTTGAACTTATTTCCTTAGTGTATGCAATAACATGATTACAAAGTTTAGAATAAACCTGTGGATTTCAAAACAAAGAAATGACGCTCAGCAGAGCGTCCTGATAGCCACGAACAGCACACGCATGTAAGTTCGTCTAAACATACCAACATACATGTCAGATGAAACACAAAACTCCCACGTACAAAATATCGTAAAGTTCAAGGCAACGAAAGCATATTTTTAGATAACATGAAAATATACTGTTTTATATACAAACTGGTCCAAAAAGGAATATTCCCTTTGTCGAAAGCAATATTTTAACTGTTTCTGTTTTGAGTATTCTGAAGGTGCAGCATTTAGCATGAAAGTGATTTTTCAACACAGCCAAACCAACATGTCAGTCGTTATACAACATTTTTGTAACTTTAATCTAATCGTCATCTATCACCATGTTATATAAAACAAATTATTTTGAAATCCAACCATTATGAAGTCTTTCGTATAGTTCAATAGTGACTTGACTGTCTCATTTTAAAAGTTATCTTGATTTTACATAACTTAACTGTAGATTCCAATCTAGATTTATTCCCAAATCAATTTCGAAAACATATTTACTTGTCCAGAATGCCATCAAGATGTAACCATACAAAATTATACCTGAATACTAGGCAACCTGAAAAATACCAAAATGGGTTGAGTTGACTTTGAGCGGGAAGGAAAACGTGTAATTTTCCAGGAGTTAACTAAACATAACTCATAAAGTCAGCAATTCAAACATGGTTTAACTGACGCACAAATCTCTCCAGTGCAGTGCTTGACTTTTTTAAGTTTATGTTTTGTAATAACAAACATAAACAGTAAATGTTTAGTATCAATTTTATAGTGTTGGCTATTAAAATCTCTACAATTAGTTAATAATATAGATATTAAATATTTTTGTATATTATATGGATACATGTATTCAACACAATTTTAGTTTTTATCTTTAGTTTTCTAAGATAACCCAAAAGTCCCAAATTGAATAATAATGCCGGTGCATTACACATTTTGCTAAATCCTAAGTAGATTTGTTGATATTTATAAATGTTATATTTGTTCCACGTGATTTTTCTGGTTTAAAACTTAACCAATCCCTAATCCTCAGCAATTCGCGTTGGAATCCAGCACCAATATATTTCAATAGCTTAACTAGATAAACGAAATTATGGGTAATATGCTCGCTAAACAATGTGACAATGCTTAGCAATAATCCTGCTCCAAGAAGGGAAAATATTACAAGAATATTTCCGCTCATATTTGGCGGCTTTAATACAACAAGCCGTCTGTGAGAGTATTTGTCTATTGTAAGAAAATCTGTCCACCAATTAATCAAACCCGATGCATGCATTTCACCAATTCTAACATGAAGAAAAGGTGGCGTATAGCCTCTTAAATTCAAAAGATAGGTCAAATTAGAATACTGTTCAGTTCCAATGTCAACATTTAAATCGTCGCGGTTTTGGGTAACGTCAGAAGCATAATTCTGACAAAGGAAAGTGGGCAAAATTACCGCCGTTTTATTGCATTCCACGAGATACTTTTTCAACTCAGTT
>JAHZMV010002009.1:0-18156 GCA_027743765.1 Coecobrya sp. COE2
AAAAACTCCCAAAAAACCAGCATCTTTATACCAAGCTACCTAAGAGTGAGTAATGATGGAAGTGAAACATTTGGAAGAATAGCAAAAGAAGAAGCCCAGATATATACGAAAACAACAATATTTGACATAAAGCCCATGTTTGGTCGATATCAGATCACTGCCGACGAGACTAACTCATACGTAAAATTTTTGCCTTTTGATATCAAAGCATTCTTTCCTGAAGAAATTTGCTCAAAATTGTTTTATCACTTAAGGATTGAATCAGAATCCTCTGACTTTTCAATAAACAAAGCGGTGATAACCGTACCAGCGTGCTTTACAGATATTCAACGCAAGGTTGTGATATCTGCTGCAGAAAAAGCGGGTTTCATTGCACCAGGGATTCTACACGAGACAACTGCAGCAGCAATTGCCTACAGATTTGAAAACTGGTGTAATTTCAAGAGCAAGACAATTCTGATTTATGATTTGGGAGGTGGCACCTGCGACACTGCAGTGATAAAAGTGGGAAATGATGAAATAAATGTTTTAAGCATAGAAAGCGGTTTCATTGGCGGATACGATTTTGATCAAAACTTGGCGTTGTACTGCGCACAAGTGTTTAAAAAGCAAACTGGTTCCGACTTGCTGGAAAAGATAACATCTTCAAACGAGCAGACTCGAGAGTTAGCGAAAACATCCTGGAGACTTTTGCAGACGAAATGTGAAGAAGGCAAGAAAAAACTTGTGACTGCAGCCTCAACAACTATATTTGTGCAGAAATTGTTGGGAAATGAAAATGAGGACTTACTCGTTGAGGTTACAAGAGAAAAATTTGAAGAGATGAATAAGCCACTTTTCTCAAAATCCCTTTCCATGGTAGACTAAGCATTGGAAACTGCCAAAAAGGGAAAGCAAGATATCGACGAAATTCTTCTTGTTGGTGGATCTACCGGCATTCCTTATATCCAACACATGTTAGAAGTTCATTTCCCTGGAATTCCATTTTGTAAAGATATTAACCCAGATAGGATAGTAGCACACGGAGCTGCCATATATGCTACAATTTTAAATGCGGATTCTAATAAAAGGTTATTTTGTATTGTTAACGATTTGTCAACTACTTAAATATATTTCAAAAGTAACATTGATTATTTTAAATTAAGATATATGTAAAATGAATTTAATATAGATATTGATAATATAAAGATTTTATAATAAAAATATATGAGATGATTCATTTTGAGATAATTTTCATCTTTTCCCATTGTATCAGTTCAATGCATATTAAATATACTTATTTGGAACATTTATCTGTCTCTGTGGTTTTATCCACTTCGACGTAAGTAGTGGTATCGCTGCAGATTTCATCTCATGCCAAAATTTTGCAATGTTTTTTCAAAATAAATAATAATATATTCATAGTGAACCATGCTTAAAACTATTCATAATTTAAAGAATTAGCTAAGAATAATGTAAATAGGAGCATAAGGTAATTCATGAGAAATGCAGATGACAAAGATGCATACTGCAATCCAGTTGACCAATCCCATGTATGCGTGTGACTACATATAACTAACCTTGCTTCATTAGTTTTACTAATTTAAACAAGTCTTAGATAATTCATGGTGTCCAGATGTATACTGGCATATCAGTGTTCATCTAATTCATGCATGCGTGAAATTTGCCACAAATCTTATTTCTTCCTTTGTTCTAACTTACAGATAGCAATATACTATGCTGTGCTAGAAATGCTTTGGCATTATTATGGATATGCTACACATTATCTTACTTTATACCTTAGCTAACAATTCCTCTTTCTATTATGTATTATCCACGTTCTATGTACAGTATTAACGCTTAAAGAAATGTACGATATGTACTAAGCTTTACTTCGGTGATTCTTTCTTACAAACAGGATATCTTGTTTTTGGGTGAGAAACAAAGATGCTGAGATAAGCTCTTTTCGCATTATGCTCATAATGAATTATAAGCTCATAATGGATTACGTGCTAGATTGTGACCAACGCCCACTCAAGATATATCTCTGCTATTTTTAAGGAAAAAACTTCTTAATTACACTTTTCGCATTATGCTCATAATGAATTATAAGCTCATAATGGATTACGTGCTAGATTGTGACCAACGCCCACTCAAGATATATCTCTGCTATTTTTAAGGAAAAAACTTCTTAATTTTTTTACCAATTTCAATTAAAAATTTGTCTTGAAAATGGAGAAACAACTGTTAATGATTATTATTATGCTAGTTCGTGAAGTGACATCCTGTGAATATTATTACACTTGTGGGACATGCGTTTCAAATAATTGTGCTTATATCCAAGATACCGATAAACATTTCCGTTGTGTATCGTGGGAAGCTTACGAATACGAATCTGTTCGAATAACATTTCGTTCGCTGGCAAGATGTAGTATCTTGTTCAAGGTACAATTTGCTTTCAGTTTTACAATTGCCTTTAAAATTTATATTGCAAGATACTATTAATGACGAAGAACATTTCGTTCGCTGGCAAGATGTAGTATCTTGTTCAAGGTACAATTTGCTTTCAGTTTTACAATTGCCTTTAAAATTTATATTGCAAGATACTATTAATGAAAATTATCACATTACCTTTAGGAAGAAAATGCAACACCAAATATTCCGAGTTCCAAAGCATTCCGACCGACGATAGGAAAGTCAATCATCATGACCGTTCCAACAACACAAATCCCAACTACTACTACAGCAAATATTACCACTTCAAAAGCATTCCGACCGACGGTAGAGGAGACAACCATCATGGATTTTCTAACCACGCAAATCCCAACTACTACTACTACTACTACTACTACTACTACTACTACTACTACTACTACTACAGCAAATATTACAATTTCAAAAACATTCGCTCCGACGGAAGAAAATCCGGTCATCATCGGTGTTCCAACTACACAAATACCAACTACTACTCTACCTTCCACAACACTTCTTGCATCCCCTGTTCCAACAACAATGACTCCATCAACTGCTGTTACGAATACTACATGGTATAGCAGTGTAACGACGAGCTCAACTCCAAGTGAGAAACAAGATTCACAGAACACAAATTCACCCTTCTCACACTCACGCTCACCAACTATCATTTCAAACGTTACCAGCTTGCCAACTACCACTGACCTAAGTACAGATTCCACTACACTCACTTCAATACCAACGGATTCGTCAACTGTGGACTCCATTATTGAGAATAAAGCAGGTGGCAGTAACACTATTCCATTAAAAAGCAAAATTCGCAAGGAAATTCCAAACGATAAGAAAATGGCACAGGTAGGCACACAACACACAACTAAACTAGAATGTACTTCATTTAATAACATGTCTTACAGGTAACTAGAATATACTTTCTATTATTTTCCCAGAAAGTAAAGATTGCTGTCCGACGTTTCCGTTTAAGACAAATGCCGTTAACTGAGCGCGCTCTTCGGCGTGAAATCGATAGGACACTTTGCCGCTTAGCATATCTATTCATGGTATATACACAGACATGGAACTTAGGAGCCAAATATGTTAAAATGGAGATAAGTAACCCGATGGTGATTAACGGGAGAATGTCGTCAACTTGTAAAAAATTTAAAAACATAAAGTTTTAACTGCAAATCGGTAATTTTGAATTTGATTTTATTTACTGAGGTAGAAAAGTTGTAAACATCTGCTAGAGATATCCAATTGTGCAGCCGATTAATTAGCTTACACTAGTTTTAACTTAAATTTAAACCTAATTATATCTCATGCGGGATAAAAAATAATTCCTGATAATTCTCAATTTAATTTCTTAAATTATTAAACACAATGAATACATGATTATTTTTATACAGTACCACAAATGTTATTGGTATATTATACTATTTATGTATTTTTATCTGTATTCACTCTACATTATATTTCACATTCGTCATATTTAGATAATTATAATAATTATTGTTAATTTTTAAAGAAAACACTTGAGGACACTATCTTAATATTATATTTAATATTCCGATTTTTCTTTTTTACGTGGATAATACCTACAAGAAAATAAAGCTTAAATGTTAAAAAGAAATTGTTCTTAAAACTCAGCAGTAACCCCATACACGCAGTTTCTCTTGTTTCTTTTACTCACCGTCATCCTCGTCATCACCGTCATCGCCAGGAATCACCTTTGCCTGGCTTAATGAAAACTTTACTTGCACAGAGTTTTCTTTTCCTTCTGCCAGCTTTCTTTTTAGAATAGAATGCCCGTCATCCTTGCTTTCCGAGGAAGTTACCAATGGGGATTTGGGATTATCTACCTGTTTAATTCCGTTGTCATTCGTTGGTTTTTCCGTAGTTAAATCCAGGGCAGAAGTATCACCTTCCACCGCAGACTGCGTTGAGGAAACATCCATGTTTTGACCTTGTTTACTACCAATATCCTATAGAAAGAAATCATAATAATGTTATCATAAGATAGTTATAAGGGAAGATTTATCGCAGAAAGGTTAATCCACAAATTCATTTGTCTTGTACTTTGTTTTAAATTCCAAAGGTTAAATAAATTATGTCTGGGCAGATTCAAAATACCTTATCTTTAGTTTCCAGAGTTGGCGGTGTTGCACCTCCTTTATCCGAAATTCGTTCGACTTGGATAAATGCTCTGTAATTCGGGTTCTGTAATACAACAAATTTTCAGTATATATTATCATAAATACATTGCGTGATAACAATAATTGAAAACATTTACCAAGCTAGCCACAAAACATAGTGGAATTTTGTCAAATGGATAATGTGTATTTAGAGCCATAGACAACTCGTCATTGAACTGGGTATAGAAACCTTCATTAATTTTGAATGCAGCGACCTCCATCATTAAAAAATTGAATACGAGCAGAGATGTTTAGAGGGATGCGATCGTTAGGCTTGTGATGCCTGGTGGGTATGCATGCTTTGCATTTATACCTTCACTTTTGCACGGAAGTGCCTAAGGGGATTGCTTTGAATTGATTACATTACGCTTCAATAGAATACTTTTAGCATTCACCATTGTTGCAGTCAACCAATAATCCGGAATTGATCAAGTTAGGCGTTGGCTGTCTAGTCACTATAAATGTAGACGAATATTGTATTCCAATATTAGTAATAATACATATTCTTTAAACAAGTCTAACATATGCCAGTATTTCCTATAAGTGATATGGGCTGACAATTCGTATTTCTTTCTTTAACTCATATAATTTAGTTCCTTGCGTAATGAATGAATATGTGCTTTTGGTTGGAAATTCAGTAGGGTGTAATGAGTTACACTCATGCAAATGTAATCTTCATCAGGATCTACATATTTTTTTATTTTAATAATTAAAAAAGACGGCAAATAATAGCGTTTGTTCGATCAAATGATTACATTCCTTCCAGCCTTATGCACATCTTCATAATGATGTGAATACATTATCATTATAACTTTCTGATGATATAAATAGCATCCAATCTTGTGGATTTGTCATTCAGAGATTTTTCAATCAGCTAACTGGTGTTCAAACAAACTGGAAACAGCGTTTCGAGGTGTGTTAATAATGGCGGAATCAAAAGCTACTATAACTTTTTTCGGGCTGACAATCTAGTGCAGGTGCAGGTTCCCAAGATGGACGCAAGCAAAACAAGAATTGCCTTACTAGATAAATTTCTGGGAATATTATTTAATTATTTAGCATTCAAATGTAAGTTTGATGCATTTTATCCAACGCGGTTTTCGGGTACTATTCTTCACAATTTATTTGTGTATTTAACAACGGAAAAGTTTTTGACACAAGTCAACAAGGTGCGTAAATTTCCATTAATATTATATGACAACACATCGTATGGTGTTTTAAGATTTTATAATAACTCAGTCAGTGATCCCATGCTCCTAATCATTATTTAGGAAACGAAAAACTACCTGCTTTTGAAGAAGAAACATCTGCACGATCTGTTGGTGTTGATGGGAGTACTCGGTGATCATGCTTTGGAGGAAAGGGATCGTCAAGTCATCCAAAAATACCCATCGTTGTTTATTGTGGAGTGTTTGCTTGGCAGTGAAGGTGACCAAATTTTGGACTATGTTTTCCCAAAAGAAGAAGACTCTTTAAATGGGATCCTGGATATACAGGAGAGGATGAACCGCATAGATGCCTATCTACACAACGTTATGGATTCTCTTCAACGGGCAATTCGCTTGGGGTCTTACACCAGTCAGATTTTTGGGGCTCTTTTGATCCGGTCACTGATTTTGCAGCTACTTTCTGACAAGAATATACTACACTTGGATTTTGTATGAATATAAATATTGTCAATATTAGTTAATACGGTTGTCTTTGTATTGCGAATGGGTATTATTATGAATACCTTTTCCTAATGCTACTGTTTACTGTTTGTCTCAGCGCCTTGTCCAGTTTCTGCAAAAACGACGTCTGGATTATTGCGTATTTGCTGGATCAGCAATCCAGGTGGGTAAATCGTCCATGGATGACAAGGAGTACAGACTCTTAGATGACCACTCCACAATCTTTTTGACTACCAGTTTAATGCACCGAAGTGCGGGTTTCATACTTCTTGAATTGCTAACATCTCCAGACGAGAAGATTGAACAACTCCCAGGTGATTACCTGGATGAAATTATTTCTGTGTTTGAAGCAATATAATATTATGCTAAAGGTTTATGAAATGATAAAAATGGTATAAAATGAAAATTTAGAAATGTTATTGTATTATCAACTATTTATTTCATGCATGCATCATTTCCATAATTTATGTGGTATTAATTAAGGATATTAATCGTTTATGCAATACAACAATTACTGAATTCACAATGAATCCTGTCACTGATCCTTTTGAGTTGGCGGAGGTGGACAAACGTAAACAAGCATGTTCCTTTACAAATGTTATCTGTTAGACAGTAGTATTTAGAAGAAAATTATTTTTAAGCTTGTATAATATAACACAGGTAGAAATAGGATATCATCTAACCTTAATTACTTTCCTTCTCATAAAGAAACTGTCAGGGTCCACCACATAATAGCTCTTCGAAATACGATAAGCAAGGACATGGTTATCCACAATAGCAATCACTATCCCCTCCAAAGATTCGCCTAACATCACTAAATAGTAGTTAAACTTGCATAAATATGTGAAACTTTTCACACTGCTTCGAATAAGTCAACATTTTAATTGAACATACATACCTGATATACCACCTTTTAGTTTTTCTCCGCTGCTGCAGATGAAATCCAACAGAGTCACAATATCTATTATGGTACTCGTGGGAGTAAGGTTATCTATTAATTTGAAACACATAATTACACCTAGGATTGAGTTAAGGAAAACCTTTGCATGATGTAATTTGAGGTTATTCAGAGAAGAACAAACAAAGCCACAAATTTTTACGGTGAGTGTTAAATAGCCATAGCTCTTTTGATTTGAATAATGTATTCCAATTAATCGTAAATTGCCTTGCTTATCGTTAAACAAATCAGTTGTTTTGGCCATACTGACAGACTTGAATCAAACCATATGGTATTTGTTTGGCAGAAAACGTGGTAATGATGTCGTTGTTAGTTATATTCTTCTCACAGGGGATATGGCTTGCTCATTGTTTACTTTTACTGAGTACCTTTGCAAGGATTCTGACTTGCTCTGTAGTGTGGTTGGTACGCATGATGCTATATTACCTATAAAACTTTTTCATGTTTGCATGTTGTACAATTTTACTGTGCCTTAACGTAATGAAATCAGTGAATGTATGAAAAAAATCACGGAAGAAATTTGTATTTTCCAATTAATGTTTATTTTGTTCATATATCCATATTTTACAATTATGAATGAAGTAATTTTAGTTGTGAAGAGAATTTAGTTTTCCAATTATTACAGATGTAAGGAAGAACTGCAACTCAATAAGCCGCTTGATTATCGCTTATACTGATTCACCGTTGCCGGAGTTGTTTCCAGAAGATGGGAAGTAGCCACTTTAGTGAAGAGTTCCAACGCAAGCTGATAAATTTCCGAGTTGGTAGTTTCAAAAACGCTGAATGATTTGCTAAGTCGTTGCCCATTGTAAATTTCCAACTTTAGGTTGCTCTTGTCATCACTGGTAAAGACAGTTCCCGTTTTTTTGATGTACCTATTTGGGTTCAATCTAAACAACAAAGTTTCGGTCTTTTCTTGTAATCTTGCCTCCTCTGGTGTAATCCCGAAGGCGTGGTAAAGCTCTGTGTTCTGTTCCATGATTTTGTTTTGTTTTTGTAATCTGTTAATCCTGTTGGTTGTTTATAGATGTGAAGAAGAGCACTGAATGATGCACTATAGCTGATTACACCTCCTTTTATACTCATTAATTTTTTTATTAACAAGTGGTTTTAATATATCTGATAGGTCTGCTATCCGTACCCGGAACCTCATTCGATCGATTGCTTTGTTTTCCCAATACCGTTTCCTACATTGAATTTCTGCGTCACTGGGTTTGTAATAAAAGATGACGGTGGGACCAAAACTTACTTTTTTGTCCATATTATAAACATATAAATAGAAGAATGTAGCCAACAATTTATCAGTTGCAGTTCAACAAATGTTCTGAAACCCTCAGCAATTCTTATCATACAAAATGGATAGCTTCGATTTTGATAGTGATGTCTACAAGAAACGACTTTGTGTTGTTTGTGGTATTTGCTTCGTATCAGTGTGTGAGTTAGAGAGGCATTTAATTTTAGAACATAATTTCTGGAGTGAAAATATTGTTTTACGGGGTGATGGGGAAACAGAAAACACAGACAAAGACATAAATTTCCAAAAACGGGATTTTCTGGAAGATGTGTTTAGTGAATATTTCGCAGACGTGTCTGCATTTAAAATGAAGACACCAGAGGATGTATTTTCATTTATATATAATAAACTTGAAAGGATACTCGCAGATGAGTTAAAAAGCAAGAAATCCTTCAAGGTTACAATAGGAATGGAAACATTATTTTCTAAGAAAGATACCACAACTAATGAAAAAATATTTACCAAACCACCACCAACATTTAATTCCTTCCAGCATTCGGTTTTTAACTTGTCAATGATTCCGAGATTGATTAGAACTGTAAGCACAAAACTATCCTTAGACCAAGAATACTTTTGTATGCTTCGAAGCAATTGGACAGTAGAGCAAATTAATAGTGTTGTATTAAAAACCATTAAAATATCACCAATAAAAGGAGGGGATTATATAGAACTACCAAGTTCCCTGAAACACAAGGAATTATCCGGTTGTTTGTTAAATATTTTTAATCCGAAGGACGAAATTGGTTCTGAAAATTTGTGCTTTGTTTATAGTGTGTTAGCTCATGATAGCATTGGTGGCGTTAAAGGAAAAAATAGAAGTAGGTATTGGAAGAACGTAGACCATTATAAGCAACAACATATTAGGGAACTAATTGACACAACGGGAATATCTTTTCCTATTGATTTAGGAAGGTTAGATGAACAGATGGATATATTTCATTCCAATAATAAATCGATTTCTGTCTCCATACTAGGTTATCATGAAGAATATAATGCGGAGTGTTTATTAGTAAAAGACTTAAACAAGTGGGCATTATATAAGAAAAAGCAAGATCGGCTTCTACAAAATCTGTTCCCCATATATTCATACGATGGTGATGATGAACGTACTATTAAGGTAGATCTATTACTTTTATTTAACCGAGAAATGAGTAACTGTCATTTCGTACTGGTAAGATCTTTAGGTGCTCTCCTACGACATGATAACAGGAATGCACGAATTACTTGTCGCAAATGTTTTCAACAATTCAGTGGAAATGAAACTCTTGCTGAGCATAAGTCCTTGTGCATAAAGAACAAAAGTATTTTGCGATTTCCGACTGAGAAAAAATTAAAATTTAAAGATTATCAAAAGACACTTCTAATACCCTTTTGTTATTTTTGGGATACTGAATCTTATCTTTCAATTCCAAGTGAAAAGGTAAAAAATGTATTGCATGAACACAAATGTGCTGCATGGGCTTATAATTGTATAGACTGGAAAGGAGATTTGGTTAGTTCTAACGTGTTTGTGCGAGAAAATGCTAACGAAGATCCAATGGAGGATTTTTTGCTTCAACTCTTTGCGGATATACGTATTAGGATATCAATACTTGATGAATACCAATGTGAGGCCTACACAAAAATGGTAATGACCGATTTTGATTTGAATAAAATTATGACTGGGAATGATTCTCGATTTGGAAATTGTGGATTTTGCAATGAACCAATAAATAAGTTGTGCCTGCATCACGAACATCTTCCCCCATATCATTTTAAATTTGCAGCATGCTCAGACCATAACTTGCAAGCATCCCTCCCATACATTATCCCTGTGGTTTGTCACAATAGTGGTTCTTATGATAATTCTCATTTATTGCAAAGTATTCACAAGCTTGGATTTGACGACGTTGAAGTATTAGCAAAATCGCGGGAGAAAATGATGTCTATTATTATTCGTATGAAAGGTAAAACCAATACTGCCCAAATCAGATTCGTCGATTCTTTGTCATTCCTACAAAGCTCTCTCGAGCATATATCCGACTGTATGTATGCAAATGGTACAGGTATTGATAAATTCAATATAGTTAGGCAAGAATTTAAAAACGAAATTGCAAGTGGAGTACCCTTGGAATATCTGTTTAGAAAATCAATGTTTCCATATACTAGCTTAACGTGTTTCAATGATCTGTCTAAAACAGACTTTAGAAACATTAATTTATTTCGTAACGATTTAACTAAAGAAAATTGTGATGTAAATAAATTAAGGAAGGCTATTGAGATATGGGATGTTTTACAATATACAACATTACGAGATGTACTCAAGTTTTACGTCCGCTTGGATTGCGCAATTCTAGCTAGCTGCTTCAATCAATTTAGAATGGTTTTATACAATACATTTAACATAGATTGTTGTTTTTTCTTCAGTCTTCCAAGTTACTCATACGCATGTGCTATCAAATCATGCAAGGAAGATTTGGAGTATATCACTGAGAATAGTATTTATAGATTTTGGCTTAAAGCAAAGCGAGGTGGATATAGTAGTGTTGGGCAAACTCTCTATGCCGAAGCATCTAACCCATTACTTCCACCAGAACTTTATAATAAAGAGAAACCGATCAGTTATATTAATTATATCGACTGTAATAGCTTGTACCCGAAAAGTTTAATGCAGAAATTAGCCACGAAGAATTTCCGGTTTCTGGATAAGAGGGAAATTAATGCACTCTTAAGTAATGGAATTGACGAATTTTTGGAAACGTTAGACGTAGAAGCAGACCATGCTTATTTAATACAGGCAGATTTTGAAATTCCTGAAGAATTGCATTCCAAATTCGACGACCTGCCTTTAGGCGTGGAAACTAAGACAATATCAAAGGACGATTTATCTGATTATCAATTATATTTTAAAGAAGAATTAGATGCTAATGATTCCATATTTAAAACTGAACGATTGGTAGCGGATTTGAAACCTAAAAAGGATTACGTTTGTCACAGTAGAACATTAAAACAGTATTACCTTTTAGGAGCCAAAATAACGAATATATCAAGAATGCTATCTTTTAGTCAGGCAGCTTATCTAAAATCATACATACAAACCCTTATTAATTTGCGTCGGGATGCAAAGTCAAAGTTTGAGGGAGACACATATAAATTGGCAGCGAATTCACTTTTTGGGTTCACTATATTAGATAGGGAGCGCATGATGAATATCAAACTAGTAACTGACAAGTCCAAAGCCTTGTTTTATTCTAACTCGCCGTTACTTGATGACATTGTTAGTATAAACGACAACTTATTGTTATTCATAATGCGAAAAAAATCTGTATTACTAGTGTCGCCTATACAAATCGTCGGCTTAGAACCAAATTAACTTAAAATTATTCTTGTGGAATACAAATTAACTCAACTCAGATTGTTGTGATTCCACAAGTATCTTAACTTGATCTACAGGTTTCATTTTACAATAAAACTTCTAGAAGACGAAATGTGTATCCCACAGAGTACTAGTTTTAGAAAAAAGAATCATTAAAAAATAATTAGTAGTTTTTCGACTAAAAACACGACTTTTTCAAAAAAAAATTCTTACTCGAATATACCATGCTTTCGGGTATTTTTGAAAGTTGCTAAATGTGACCAAGGAGTTGCCCGACCAAGTGCATTTTAAATTTTTAAATTATCTTACAGGTCATTCGAGATATCTTGACTTTTGTAAAAATGAATATCGTCGGCTTAGAACCAAATTAACTTAAAATTATTCTTGTGGAATACAAATTAACTCAACTCAGATTGTTGTGATTCCACAAGTATCTTAACTTGATCTTGAGGCATTCGACTAAAGTAACGCATCTCAGAAATCATAACTTTTCAGGAGAGCAAAAAATAGAAGTGAGATCATTTAGCAAAGAAAGAACGAATTGAACTGAAAAAATAATCCTATGTTCACGTTTATTAACAATCTTTTTATTTGAACAATTAAAGGAGATCATTTTATTACAACTTCGAACAATTACCTAGTTACTGTTATATAAGTGAACTTTTAGTTATGGCTATAAATCAACATTTAACCATTCTTACAATGAATATTTAATTATTGTTACAATGATGAGCATTTAATTATGGTTACAATGATGAACTTTTAATTATTGTTACAATAATGAACATTTAATTATGGTTACAATGATGAACTTTTAATTATTTTTCACCGTACGGCAAATTATCATAGAACGTATGAAATCGCTTGGGAATTACGTGCTTAAGACTTTGCAAATCGTCATACTTTCGTTTGTTTATGCAAAGACGTCTAGAAAATAATTTAGGAAATACTGCATCGGTGATATTCTTTGGGGTTTTAGGAAGTAGCTTCCAGTCAGATGAATAATTCAACTTGTACTCGATGGTACCATTCGGATTATACTTTATTTGGCGAATATCAGTAGTTGTAGAGTCTCCAGTTTTAACTCCTGGGCGAATGCTTTGGTATCGCTGCAGTTTTGGATTGGAATAGTCATTGAAGTCACCAAAACTCATGTACCGCACTTCGTAAGCTTTTGGATTGCGCCGAGCTTCCAAACAAATTTTAATATAATCCTGGGGTACAAAAATTAACGGGCAAATCATTCTTCATCTTCTCCAAAAAGTCAATCAGGCAGGTGGCAAAGGTGGAAGATCGAAGGTCACCTTGGGTCTCATCCCACAAGTAGCATTTACCATCAAGATCAGATCGCTTCAAATTCAGTATGGTAAAATTATGGACACATAATTTCGTTTTGTAGTACAATGCACTAGCTTGAAGCATTGGTGAAAGTTTGACTGATTGAACATCCATGCATAAAAGTTGGCATAACCCTTGATTCGCTAACTCTTTATCTGCCTTCTTTTCATCTCGGGCCAAGTTTTTGTTGGAAATGTGTAAATCGTATTCTTCCTGATTAACGTTTCCAGCAGCAAAAGCAACACACATATCACACTGGTCTTTTTTAGGTTGATAAAGACCTAAATTCATCTCATTAAATACCTGCCAGAACTTCCAAGTGGACATTGGGTTCCTCTTGTCTTCTGCACATTTTTGCTTATATAAGTTGTAAACGTCCATCTTTGATGTGAATAAGGTTTCCAAGTACAACTTTGAAGTAGAGTTTCGGCAAAAGTGGCTTTCCAGTTTCGGTAGGGATTCCAGAAATCCTTTCAAGTAGTAATGACTTTCAGAAGCATTCATAGTTTTCTTCTTGTGCATTATTCTAGTTGTTTTACGTCCTTTAAGTAGTCCACGCAACAGCATATCAGTAATTCCAAGAGTGTTAAGGAACATATTTTTGCAAACCTGTTTCTTTTCTCCATCCAGTTTTAAAAAATATATCCTTGTCTTCGTACGTTTTATACCATTTCCCGATTTCGGGGAACATTCATCAACCATGCTCTTGATATAACTTTCCCTCTGTCCCCAATCCATTCCCTTCCAGAAATCTTGAAAAATTGTCATCCGCAGCGGCTCTTGGAAACTTGAACAGTGTCTGGAAGCACTTTTGGAACACAGTTTGGATTTGCATGGTTGGCCTAACGACTTCGCTGGTCTTGTTATAGCTTGAGAAATTTTCCATTTTCCAGTGGATTGATTCAGAACGGATTTGAAACCTTCGTAGGCGTCTCCGCGCATGCGGTTTACCTTTCTTTCAACTTTCTTCCATGTACTCGGATTAGGTTTCTTGCTCCGTCTTCTAGGACAAGCTCGAGATTTGACGGTGGTCGGATTCTTGAAGGCCATTACAATTTCGTTTCCAAGCTCATGTTCCATATCATGTTCCACCGGGTAGTCGGATGTGTGTGTGGGTTCGTCAACAAACAATCTCCTTCTTACAGAATATGAAGGACTGGTTGGAATAGGTTTGGGCCCCGTCTGTTTCCAAGGACTAACCTGAAAGCATGAAACATTATAATAAAGGTAAATTATAATTATAACTTTGGTTGAAAATAGTTATTATGTATTGTCTTTAAGCGAAATTAATTTGTAATTATCACAGTGGCTAGTCCGAGTCCATCATCTTCTTCCTCCTCAGCGTTATCTTCTTCACCTAATACAAGATGTGATAAGCGTTATAACCATTAATTAAACTAGTCTGTCTTTATTTATTTGAAGAAGCAGTTAATGTCAGAATATTAAAACTTTACCTTTATTTCCATCCATGGCATTTTTTAATTCACTCAGGGTAAATGGACTTTCAAAGTACTTGTGCGACATGATAAGATTGAATAATTATTATGGAGAATCACTGAATATCATGTAAATTATTGCTAGGGTTAACAGTTTATTTTTATAGAAAGGTTGTTAATATTGGTTATGATTAGATGTTTTATCGGAGCAATTTAGATGTATTTTTAATAACCAGTACAAAAATGTAAGTAAACAAGCATGTGGTACCAAAATGTGCGCAATTTTTCGCTCTTTCTTTTGGCATCAAAATCTCAACTTGCCCCAAATTTAAGTTGAGTTACTTTAGTCGGCCACCTCAAAAACGTGTTACGTTACTTTAATTTCCACAAGAAAAAAGATAGGTTACTTGTGGAATCTCAAGATGTTGAGTTGAGATACTTGGGATCTAAGCCGACGAAATTGGTATCTCGTGTTTAGAGGTTAGTAAAGCAATTTTGTACGACTACTATTATAACGTTTTTAAAAAAAACGTTCCGAATTCGTCATTGATTTGTATAGACACGGACGGTTTTCTTGTGCATTCTTACCACCATAACATATATCAATTCATGTTGGAAAATAGTGAGTTCCATGACTTAAGTGGTTTCAATAAAAATGATCCTCTCTTCCGCGAGTATCACTGTGATAAAAACAGAGGTGTGCCTGGTGTATTCAAGGATGAAAATTGCTCTGGAATTATTTATAAGGCAGTAGCACTTCGACCCAAGTTATACTGTTTCAAATTCGTGGGACGGAAACTAGATTCGGCATCTAAACAATACGTGTATCACTGTGAACCTGACTTCGATGTGAAAAAGGCTAAGGGTATCCCAAAGTATATTGCAAAAGGAGATCTCTCATTTCCTCAATATTTGTACTCATTATTTAATCCGGAAAACACCACAGTTACATTTAATTCGATCCAAAGGAAGAAGCATAAACTGTACACTATAGAGACAAAAAAGAAAGCACTTTGTTCATTAGATATCAAGCGGTATAGGGTTAATCCAACTGAAACATTGGCCTATGGAAACACACATATAAAAGAAATACATAGGAAGGGTATATCATATGAATTAAATGACCATATTGTTGACAATTGCAAAAAATTGGAACCCACCAATCTATAAAAGGAAGAGTAAACTGCAAATTGCTTGCATTCGTTACTTGGATAAGGTTCGGTATACTCATGGAACAGCACGAAGACGTGGATCTTCAGATTAAGTGTAATTTTTCACTTGTAATATCTGGTGTTTCAAACTCTGGCAAAACAACAAAAGCAGTTGAATTCCTTTTGCGAGCAAACGAAATTGTGCAAAAACCATTTTCGAAGATTATAATATTCTGTAACAACTACCAACCATTATACGAGAAGTTGACGACTAAGTACATAGTGGTCTTTGTAAATTCATTTCAAGAAGCAGAAAGCAACTTTGAGGAAGATGCAGTGTTACTTATAGATGATAAGCTAGGTGAACTTGACACACGGGGTCCACTTAATGACTTTGTTACAGAATTATTCTGTCGAAAAATCCATCATAACAAAATTAATTGCTTACTATTAGTTCAATGCCTCTTTTCAAAGCATTTAAAAACCATCTTTGATAATGCGACTTATCTTCTAATAGGTAAGTATATAAAAGATAAAGCTACAATCATTGATTTTGGAAAACGATTTTGCCCACATAACAGTAAATTTATTCAAGAAAGCTACGAACTTGCTACTTCGGAACCATATTCATTTTTATTTATTGACCTCTGTGTATTAAGCAAGGATAAATATAGAGTTCGTAATTCAATTTTCCCATGTGATAAATCCTTTGAAATTTATGTTTCAATGAAATGATTAGACTTTTGCAGCATGAAAACTTTTATTGGACCTTAGTAAAAGGAACCTCTCATGCTTTCTCCACAGAAATAAAACAAGCAAGTGATGATGAAATAAAGGGAATAATTGAGTGTCTCATCAATACAAAAATTGATACCTCACTTTTGAGAAAAATTAAAGCCAACCTACAAGCTCGTGATAATCGACAAGTTTATAAGTTATTATTAAAAAATCGTGAATTAGTGAAAACAGCAATTGCTATTACGTTATATTGTGTGCCAGTTCTAAACAGCATATTTCTACTCGCGATGGCTGCACAATATAAAGTTATTCCAATAGAATTATATACTGAGTTTTTAGAGTTTTTAGAGAAGCGAAACAAACCTGTGCAGCCAATTTTACTACAAGAGTTGGATACGGAAGTTTCACCAACCGCAAAACGTTCCGACATTTGTTCAAACTCCTTAAATTACTGCAGAGACTGGATTTCGTTTGAAACTTTCATGAGTGAGTGATGAGTTTGTTAAGTGCAAAACAAATATTTACAACTCCGGAAGAGGTTGGATCGTTTTCTTCTTATCACGGTGTCTTAAAAAACCCTCATTTAAACGAAAAATCAAAAGCTAAAGTCTTAAATGAATTAAAGAATATAGAAAGTTTTCTTAAGCATTCACACATTAAGAAAAAATTTAAAACAAGAAAATACCTTATACGGGAATTCAAGGAACATTGGCAGGCTGACCTTGCTGTCCTTGATAAATATGCTAGGCAAAATGGAAATCATAAATACATTCTGGGAGTTATGGAAAGTTTGTCAAAGAAAGTTTTTGCAAGAAGTTTGAAGAAAAAAACAGCAGCTGCAGTTTTGGAGGCATTTGAAGACATCGTAAAAGAAGCTGGGTATACACCAAAGCTCCTACATGTGGACCGCGGGACAGAATTCAAGGGCGTGTTTTCAAAATATTTAGAAGAACACAATATAAAACGCTATTACACATACAGCAAAATAGCACCATCTATCGAGAGATGGTGGCGAGTTTTAAAACAAAGGTTGGAGACATATATGACACATACAAAGAAAAAAAGATGGATAGATGTCTTGCAACCATTTGTTAATACTTATAACGAAACTAAGCACTCCGTCACTAAATTCAAACCAAACGAAGTGACAAAGCAATTGGAATCACAAGTGATCCATAATATTTACGGGAAATATTTAAAAGAAGCACAGCGAAAAGGAGTATATAAACCAGGTGATCTGGTAATGATCGCCAGAACTAAAGTTTTGTTCGAGAAGAGTAGTACGGCAACGTTCGGTCCAGAATATTTTTATGTGTCTGAAATCGCAAACACGAAACCAATTACATACAAACTTGTTGATCTGAACCAGGAACCAATAGCTGGAAACTATTACGCAGAAGAATTAGTTAGTGCAAATCCTGCAATACTTAAAAAAGATGAAACGTGATTTCTTTGTTACACTGCAGAGTGGCTTCTGCCCCGGGTAAAAATCCAAAATGCACAAAATTGTTCCGGCGTAGTACAATATTTATTTTGAATAAAATAAAATTTTGGATTTAAGTAAGGACCAGTCTAG
>JAHZMV010002010.1:0-28275 GCA_027743765.1 Coecobrya sp. COE2
ATACGTAGGTATTATCAAAAGTAATGCATCAATTTTGATTGGATCTATCTCAGAAACGACTGCCTTAATATATTTGTAATACATATGCTATTGAAGACAAAGGTTACGGCAATCGAATGACCCATCAATCACAGCAGCAGTCCTTTCGTGTCAAAAGTTATAGCTTGTAATACCAAAGATCAAATCTTTCACTACAAAAGGATTTCCTATTTATTCTATTCTACGATATTTTTCGGAATGTCTTTGTTCTATTTTAATTTAGAATGAGCTTCAAAAATATAGCGTGGATCTAGAGAACGATCAATTCGCTATTATCTGATGGTGCCAGCTATTCAGTATCTGAGACACATCAATGGTAATTAGGCCAAAACCAGGGCAAACTCTAGCTGTGACAGGTCTTAAATAAGTAACCAACGGCATGAGGCTTGTTTTCCGAAATCGGTTTGATTTGCCGTTATCGAAATCGTTTTACAAGGGTTCTATATTTTTCGTACAAACTTATGGTAATGTCCATAATAAGCAGAAAACAGCTTCTATCAAGGAACATGGCCAATCTATATGATAAGCCCAATTTTTCTAATTGCATGGTAATGTGACTGGCCATATTTGGAAGGTCGCCAGTGAAATTATAATAGACATCGGTTTTGTTGAACTATGGCATATTCCTGGCAGTCCCGGCCTCACCCTATATAACTACTCTCTTTTTCTAAAATCGATAAGTGGCATGCGTGGGAGAAGCGAATCTCGGATTCTCAAGCGAAAAAAATAATATTTCATGACTTTTACGCTGTGGCTCGGCGCTCTTCTCCAAATGAATTTCTGATATTTAGGAAATATGGGAAAAGTGTAGAAAGGATAGGAGAATCTTTTGGTGAAAACATTTATTAAATATGTCAATTCGCTTTAAAATGGGAGCATTATAAAGTTGATGTAATACTTCTGATAATACCTTCGTATAAGAAAATAGTTTGCGTCTTATACAAGTTTTTGTGCCCTTCCACCCATGTCGCTATTACTCAGACAAACAAGCAATCTTATTTTCCTTCACTGTTAAAATATAATATATGTGTGGAAAATTGGTGTTTTGTTGTGGAATAGGATCCAATGTTCAGACAAACGAGGAGGAGGTGGTGGCAGTTGTTGTGGATGATGCCGGTCGGTCAGGCCAAGTAAAAACTAAATGAGGAAAATGAGTTGTTTAAAAACTTGTCTGTGCTTCATTGAGTTGTATGTATTACAAATATGTGTTGTGAACATATATATCCACATAAATACTTTACATACCTACACATATGGACGAATTTTGCTATTGGGGTGTATGGGTTTTCTGTATGAAATTTATATATATTCTATTCGCGTATTGTAGATTAATGTCAGATTTCAGAAAAAGAAAATGCTTTGACTATCACTACGCTTCACTTTTTCTCTTTCTGTTCGCAAGTTTACCGCTGATGTACGCTCCTTTGAAAACAAACAAATACAATATACGAGAGTTACACTTGTAGTTGGGTGCCACTTGACGACATGCTGCTCTCAGAGAGAGGGTGAAAGAGAGCGAGAAAAGACATGCAGACCAAGTCCAATAACCAACCTGCTCTATTCTTTATGAAGTTTATCAAGATGATCAAATTTATTATAGTGAATTATATGATTAAGTCGCTCCGTTTTCCATTTATAAATACAGTCATCTACGAAATGATGTAGTCAAATGTAGATATTTACAAAAGTTTAATTTAAACGTTTCCAACTAGAAGAAGGTTTATAGATCAACAGAGAGTATAAAAGGAAGAAGCATAAGAGATGGTATTCCTCAACTAATTCTGGCTCGTGCTATTCGTACCGGCCTTCCTTATAGTATGCATGCAGTTAAATATTTTCATCGGTTATTTTACTGTGATGATACGAACTAAATACATCATCACTCATAATCTCTACTTTATTGCATATGAATGCATATAGCCTGCACGACTGCAGAAGTATAACAAATTTTATTTTCTCTACTACAGAGAGAAAACAGAATTATGTATACTGTTCCCTTCTCTTCGTCCAATCAAAAAATATAGTATGTACCTACATGCATAGCTTGTTGGTGGGAGATGATAAAACGGAGCGAATAGTGAACTATATAAATATGAGTCTATGTGCAATGTGCAATCTGTATCAAAAGGTTATGATGTGAATTGTATCTAGTTTTCAACACTTTGCTTTGATTATATGGTGGGGCTGGTATGTAAGTTTATTACGTGCAAGTGTAAATAAGCATAATAATAAAAAAACTAAATTTATGACCAAGATCTCGGTCTGTCGTCTTCTTTCCATCTCTCTTATTCGCACATAACGACCCTCGAATAATTGAAGTATACGTTGGATTTCACAAAATTTAGAAAATCTCAACTCTTCAACAGATAGAAAAATATTTGTTGAACTTGTCGATACATAAAAAGTCATGTGAAGCGAATATGAAGGCTTAGAACTAAATGGGCAACACACCATGCATAAACTATTCTTAATATTGAAAGTGTACGCTCTCCTCCCAGTTTACCAATAAATTACCACTCGGGAGTCCTAAGTCAGTGAGCGGCACACTTTATTTGAAAATATGTACGCATATTGAACAAGGATAAATGAAGATTTTTTATAACATGTTGTCAATTCTAGAAACACTTGTTACTATTTGTTATTATGTTAGAGTGCAAACTGAAAATAGATTGAAATTCAGAGAAAGAAACCTCGCGATGTCGGATTATTTTGAATTTATTGAAGACTATTATTTCTATACACATATTGATTCAATATAAACGATAGATGCACACTACAAATAAAGGAATTTTTGATTTAACCGAATTTCCTCTTCACCAAAACTTATTACAATATTTCCACTCGCTGAGCACTTTCATTTGACTCACTGGTTTGCACTGACTGCACTTCCCACATGTCAATCTCTTTAATTGGTGGTTGTACTCTAGATCAAATATTAAGTGGGGTTAGATTTGGGATATTCCTCACAGGCAGCAACACGTCAACTGGTGAAATTCTTGTGCCCAACTGGAAACAAAAAGTGTGCTTGGTCTGCCCTGACCATAACCTTTTGAAATATAAATATACGTAAATAATATGCGTACCTTCTGTACACGAACTTTCTATTCTTTTGTATGTCTGATATGTAAATAAACAACTACAAGCGCTAATCCGGAGAATGCATCGTCATTGAGCTTTCATGTAGTGTGCATTGCATGTACTGTGGCGTGGTGGTTAAATTTCATTGCCAAACACGGTCATAATGCTTAATGTTCCATTTTTCACTGATGAGATTGATATTGCCACATTATTCATACAAAAGATATAAAAAACGGTCATAACTAAAACTACACATATCGTCATAATAAGTAATCACTGGAATGATGAGATCGTGACCATTGCAGGAGTTAATCCCATCACATTTGCCATTGGTAAAAGCTTTTTTTATTTTTACATAGAGTGAGGACCCAATGAATAAATCCCTTGAATTATGCTTCCAAACGTAGGAAAGAAACTCCACATTAGTTTATAGTGAACCTTCCTTATGTAATATCCTGGAATTAGGGAAAACGGCCAAAAAACTGACCTAGAGAAAAGTACATTTCGCTGTTCATGAATCACGACACAGAGAGGCATAGGGGCATATTATGTTTAGCTTCAAAACTCACATCTACACACAGAGTAATAAAATATTATGTCAGATGGTACAACGCATGAATATTTTTACACATGCATGTTCATAGTCGTTATTCACCAGTTTTCACTGGAACTATTTCGTGCTTTGAACTAATGAAAGTAGAATAAAGCAATGAACAAATCTTTCCTTGAAAATTTGAAGTAATAAAATATCATGTCAGATGGTACAACGCATGAATATTTTTACACATGCATGTTCATAGTCGTTATTCACCAGTTTTCACTGGAACTATTTCGTGCTTTGAACTAATGAAAGTAGAATAAAACAATGAACAAATCTTTCCTTGAAAATTTGGACATAAATCTATCATTAAATAGTTATTTTCTCCTTAATTTCAACATAAATTTAGGATAAAAATTGTATAACTATTGATGCAGTGTTTAGCCTTTCCTCTAGGTACAAAAGCTACATTGAAAGGAATGTACAAATACGAAATTATCGCAATCGGAAAGGAAACAACAAAACCTATTTGCGCTTTGGAATTTCATACAACACATTTTGACGTTACTACAGTACACAAATGATAAAGATTTACAAAATAATTTCAGAAGCAAAAATTTGCGGTTCAATGTGTTATAATAGCATGTACATTCTCAGGAAGCTTTTGTAGTATAGCGTTTACTAACACATAAATATGCAGATGTATTATTGAAGTGATTATGACTAGAGTACAATTGTTGGGAGAATTTCATATGAACCATTTACTAATCACAACTCACGATCGTGAATCCTTTGTTTTTCTCCATGCTTCTGTACAGTACAATTGATTAGGACGGAGTCGTCTTTCCTTTTCACTGAAAATATGACAAGCCTAATCTTTGAATTCATGTTTATTGGCATGAAAATACTCGAAATGTGTTTCCGTTCATGGGGAATGAACAGACATAGTGAAACACTAGAGACAGCCATGTTTACACGAGGAATCAACTAATCGACGTATCCATCAAATAATATGAAGGTATATCCGTACTGTACTAGCACTAGCTATTTAGCAGTAGAAGTGGTAGTGGAATTAACGTGGCCTATGAATAAAAAAGTGTTTCATGTTTTTGTGTGCATATCAAAAGGACATCAATAAAAATTATCCTTCATTGAGCAACAATCGTAAACCTTGAAGCCTTCTAGCAACATGCCACTGCAGCCACTCACTCATTTTTATACTTGTGTAAAGGGTTATTACGACTTTTGGAAAGCACGCACGTATGTCATGGTCAGTAGTCAGTACATTATATAATATCAACAGACACGTAAAATGTTATTTGCAGTCTAAAACAATTTCACTGATGCTTGAACTTATTTTCCTGTTAGTTTAAATAGCGTACGTAAACATTATATAACTACATCCTATTCAGATTGTTGTTTTATTTATCCTCACTCCGGAATTACAAGACATGTTTCAATGAACAGACATCCTTACATAGGTAGGTACATACTAAGCAATAAACCAATACATCTATATATACAAGCATTTTAATTGTTACTTCCATTAAGCAATAGTATTTGACCATTTAAACAAAGTTTTGTTTTGATTAATCGCATCGCATAATAGCTTCGGACAGTGTGAGTATTGTAGAAAGTACCACACATATGCAGGGAAAGTACATTGCATTACATGTATACAAGTTGTACTACATCATTCTACTGCATAAATCGTCATAATCCGAAAATGTTGCACGAAGTCATGTAAATTAAGGATTATTACTAATACAATATCTTTGTCATTGTGATAACACGTACAAACGCTGAGGGATGGATGAGAATTCGCTTAACTTCTAGAAAGCTTACAAAGGAATGTGATTCAAAACGGACATTATGGTAGTTAATTTAATATGAAATTTTCACCCATAGTTGTATACAAAAAGATTCCACATGTCCAAATTAACTTTCCTGTTCCGGTATAATTTCTTACTACCAAAATATCAAATGTTTCCTATATCACATTAATCCTAAGCAAACTTAATGATCAGCCAATTAACTACCACTGGTCGTAGAGGTATTCTTTATCAATGTCGTGAACAAGATGATCTATACAACGTTACTGCAGCATTTATCATGAAAAACAACATCGTCGAGTATTCAAGACGATGTTAGAAGGTAGAGTATTATATATCTCAGGTGCCACAAACACCGCACGGAAAAGTGATTTGGAAATCAGAACGGAATGGGCGTTTCCGTTTCTGCTGAATTTGTTCTAATGTAAATTACATTCATTTCCAACGGCTCTATGAATAATGGAAAGTGTTGAAAATTGAGCATGCATTCGTTCTTGAGGACGTGGTAAGTCTAGTAACTAGGCATATATTATGGTATTATGCAATGCGGAATGTGGGATACTGTACCATGTTGGATGAACTAACTGAAAAGCAGATCTGCGGTTATTGTGGTGGTGGTATCAGTCCGCGTCCGCCAGGAAAGGAAAAGCATCGACCAAAATACAAGCCTACAGAAAATGCAGGAAAACTTTCAAAGGTACATACATCTCTTTGGTATAATTTCGCTACTGGCTTTTATCATTTTAGTTTATTAAATCAAACCCTGCAATCTTTCACATGATAATGTTGAGATAAAAAATTCGAGGAATTGTGTATTATATAAATCCAGCATGATACTTATTCATGCACGACTTACTCGTGAATGGGGAAAGGAAGTAATGATACAATTTTACTACAGAAAATGGATGATGATGGAAAAGCATTTGCATATTCCAAGAGGTAATGTTTCACTTCGTGCATTTTCCAAGAAGAAAGTAGTAGCAAACAATTCAAGACGATAACGACAAGTGGGCCAGAATATGGTAAAGTAAAGCGTATAACAGACCGATGATGATGGCATATCTGGAGTGAGCGGGGAATCATCTGAAAACAACAACATCAAACAACTTTGTGACGTTATATATTATATCACAAACTTCGTTTGAGTAACTTTTTTTTCTTTTAAAAAGTAAAAAGTAACAGAAAAGTTTCGAGGAAAGAAATGGAAACGCAAAGTGGGGAAATGGGAATATCCGTCGTCAGTTGTCTTGAAAAGCAAATTCAACTACTATACTAACAAAATTTAAAAAAGAAAGACTCGTTTCTTTATTGGGAAAAAATCTGCGTATTCAAGTATTCGCTGCTCAGTTGTTCGTTTTCATCAAATTTCACGTGTGAAAGTGATGGTGAAAGTATATGAAAAAATGAAAGTATAGAACTGCGTATCAGTGTACTTTTGGGCTTTTTAAAACATCCTTCACATAGGATCACATAACTTAGCTGAACCTAGACATGGAATGTTCCAACTTTGCGAAAAAAATTTAACATTTATTTCTCAATGTACACACGTCAGGCATAATCATCCTTGACGTTATGTGACCCTGTGTGATATAATATGCAAAAAATATTATATACCTATACATAATCTTTGTAGTGATAATGATGTGGTAGATTAGTATCCAACATCAGCATCCGTGAATATATTATGTAACTGGTATTAAAAATTGTCTAACTAAATGATAATGCCATGTACCGTAGAAAGATATGCAGAATTGAGACTAAAGGGTATGTGTCCTTATGCAAATATTTTTGATTGGAGAATCCGTAAGCCACCACTTTCACCAAAAGTTGGCACAGAGAATACATTATGTACAAGAGGTCAGGATCCGTATAAGGACGATTCGACGAATTGTTTGTACGTGTAAACGTGAAAAGCTCCTGTATTATTTATGTAAAATAATATGTATATATTACAGTACAGACAAAAGTTTTAATGGAGACTATCTTCAGGCGTAAGTGTCATAGAATGGAATAATTCTGCATATAATTTTATTGTAGTACTTGCTTCCATTTCAGGCAAGAGAATGATGATTTCTAATGCTTATATAAAATGTATTTTCTTCCACGTTGTTTCAATTTGTTTCGCAATAAAATGTGCCGAGTCTCATATTTCATACACAACTGACTAGTAAATGGAAGTTTTTGGATAGTTTTTCAACTATTACGAAACAAAGCAGCATCTCTTCATTATTATTTTACTTTTGTCATTCATCCGTTCACAAAACTTTTTGAATAATAGGATGAACATATGGCATGATCTGAATGTAAGTTCTCAAGGAAAATATATGAAGATAAACTTTATATATGGACCATTCCGTCATGAGTAGACATTAGTAAGTATCGTTGATCCTGAAATAACGAAAGGAGACAACGTTCTTTTAATGATTTTCCGCGTGATTCAGAGGATTCTTATTCAAATATTTCACAATGTACTTTATAAATAGGAAAAGCTGAGCAAAGTTATAATGCCTTAAAAGTACATCTGACAGTATCATTATTATTGTAGATTGTCGATATACTTCCAACTTTTCATTGTTCCCAGAGAAGCCTAACAAAGGCAGCACATCCCACACACAACGTACGATTGGCATTACAAAGTCATGTTCCGAAAACCTACAGAATTAATCAGTGCACGTGCACAGTGTATCTCGAGAAAATGTCCCCCAATTTCCTCATTTCCTCCAACAATAAAAGCTAATGTTGCAGTATTAATGTCAATGTGCAACCCAGTTACAGCCTATCTATTCAACTATGACATTTGATCGATTGTTCTAACCCTTGGCAGTAGCACCGTCTTCACTATAATACAAGCTACAATTTTACTTTAAACAAAGCCACAGTAACATCTTATCTGCCACAGTATCCAAAAAATGTCTTGTTTGTCTGGAAAAAAGAAACGTCTAGCTATAAAAAGGAAGTCAAGTAAAGCGGATTCTCTCTCCGTTTGCATCCTACAGTTATAATTCCTGTGTATATAAACTAGCAAAGGAAAATGGAAAAAAATCATGGAGCATGTACTATTTGTTCAAGAAAAAGGATAAAAGAAGCAAATGGCGAAACTAGCTACCAGTGCAAGCACACCGCATTAGACACAACGGCATACAAGAGAGTCTCAAGTTGAATAAAGAATCAGCAGACTATAAAGGGAGACTAACTAACAAGAAGAAACAAGTATCATCTTATTTCACTATCTGCTACATCGTATCCATACTTGCTCGTCGCTCGCTTCACTTTCTCCCGTTTGCAGTTTACATGTGCATAATGCTACACTAAAGAGAAAACACTTATATTATATAAAAATATGTGCATACCTAAATACATACATATGTATGTGTATACAATATATAAACATTCAAGTAGTATGTAGAGAATGAATGTAGGAATATTCAGTTACATGAAAGAACAGCGTATTTATATAACTCACCAATGTTATTCTACCAGTGCAGGTCTCCTTTAATACACAAATAACTTTGGGTTTAGTTGTAGTATTCACTAATAAAAACGAATAAGCGAAAATACCGTACAGTTTTCTCTATCATGATGATAATATTTGTTTTTTCTCCTTTTATGTACATTTCTCAATATAGTTATACTAGGATACGCATACATACATACATTCTTTATTAATACCATTATTGCATGTCTCTCTTTCTCTTCTCTCTATACTCGTCCTTCTTTCACTTCATCGTCAACTGTTTGCCAGCAGTCGCCTTTTCAAGACTCTTCAGTTTAATGTTCTATTGGTGCAGTGATGCAAAAATGAGTATTTTATATAAAAATGTTCTAACGTTTACATATAGTTTTTAGTAAAGTATATATATAAGGTTATAACAATGATAGATATGTACATACATTGTTGCATATCTATATACAATAAAAGAGAATATATAACTTCTTGGTATAGAATGTAAGAGGCTGTCTCTCTGCGTAAGTTGCATGAGCTGTGAGTATGAACCTTTGAGTTAGATTGCTCCGTTTTACTGTGCATACGAAGGAAGAATTGCATGCCCGTGTACTCCTATCAACATATCGTCAACAGAAGAAAACTGCAATGCAATATCGTTGGCGATAGAAGTAAAAGATGTAGTATTTGAAAAAAGACGCAAGACCATGATTCATAGGCAGCATACTTACACCAATTGTATATGTACCACCACGGATTTTGGCAGTTTTTGTACTATTATTTCTGCCTATGTTGTAACACTCGTAGTTCTGCTACTTCGCTTGTGTGTGGAACAATCTTCTCTCACACGTTTGCTTGTATTTTCTCTTTCGCTCCCAACCATTAGTATAAATAGGCAGTCAGTGAACAGAAGAGCCTAGAGAAGCAAGGCAGGCATAGCTTCTACATGCTAACATGCCAGAAGACTTTCTCACTCCGAGTTCGGTTCTTCGTATCCTTTTCCTTGGCTTCGTCTCTGTCTTCTCTGCTAGTTTCACAATATCTTCCCCTATTACGTGTGAAGGATAACGGAGAGATGTAGTATGTGTGTATCTACTACGTACGTTTGCTATTTTTCTCTTTGCTTGCTCTCTCACTCGCTCTCCCTCCATTCCTGTCTATTTTCTCTAGACTGTTCCGTAACTCGTCGTCGGTCGATTTTCCTTTTTGGCTGTTTCCACTATTTGGACACCATATCCATACCACTCATAATCATATAGTGCTTGATGCTGCTTCTACTATTACTAAGTACTACTGCTGTTACCGTAACTAGTTTTCGCTCCACTGCAACATAAAGACAGGCATACTGCTGTAGCTGTTCTAGCTGTTACTAGCTAAGTTAATGTTGCCACTGCTGTTGTTTGTTTCTTTATTCTTTCACAGGGTTTACTCTGCATTAGTCCCTCCATCGTGTGTACCTACTCTAGTCCAAAACTTATATTATAATATCCTCTTTTTCTCCTGAAACCTCATCATGAGATGAACAACAGCATTACTTCTACTACTTCTCCATGAACACATACTAACTTGGAAAGAACCAGACTAAAAGATTTCTAGGCACATTGCAACATACTCTATATAGTAAAAAGTAAGACTTTAGTAGCACTACAGCCCGCTTTATTTTCTGTCACCATTCGAAGCTCAGCTCCCGCAACGCGACACACACAACTTATTATTCCCTTATATTGCCACCACCATCACCATACCAGTATGTAACACCAAAGGAGTAGTAGCAATGCTACAACAAAAATTTGTATGTTTCTAAAAAGAAAGGAAGAACAGCATTTTCTTCATCCGCACACACTCTCTCACAAAAGCATACTCTACGAGAGCTTTTTGCTTGTTTACTTTGACTTGCCTCTACTACATTATACAGTCGTGGTGTGTGCTATTTAAGCAGGTTGGTTTCTGCTGGCTCTTCATTCTCTCTCTCTTTCTCTCTCTGACACATTTAAAAGGAGAAGCACATTCGTATACAAGAACAGTTTCCCTCTTTACTACAACTGATGCTGTACTCTGTGTTTTTGCTCATACCATCTCCACACGCATTCACATACACAGAGATTCCTTTTGTCCTTCAGTAACTAATAATAATAATAAAAAGGCACACATACTCACAATCATTTAGTAGAGTTTTGTCTGTTGGACAAACTACTGCGAGCCACATGCCTTTGTTAAATCCATTATTGAATTAGATCGTTAACTTTCAATTGTAATATCCAACAGATGTGGGAGTATTTCGCCATAATTATTTAGGACAAAAGGATATACAACAGTGAACTGTGACTTATTGCTTCCATCAACTTGCCAAATTAAAATTGATCACTGACAACACATACGCGTGCGTGTGTGTGTAAAAAATCATTCAATCCGCAGAGATTCTTTCCAAGTGTGAAAGTCGTCGATTTTGTTAGTATCTCATCATCCGACTTTCTCATGTCGCCTGTGAAGTGACTGGTTTTGCATTTACGTTTCCCCTTACTTTGTATTTAACGTAACTGCACGTAGATATAGTTGTGCTTAATTTCTGTATAACAAGGGATAGTGGAAGAGAAAAGGAAACTTTATTACATTATATAACTTATTTGCTCATTCTATTCGGCCGACACCATATGCGTTGTAACAAAAAGTCTTCTTATAATATAATCAGATTCTCTGGAACGAAACTCGCTGGTAGAGTCTTGCTCCTTTATTAATACACACACACATTGTTCTCTCCGTGTTTATACATAATAGAATAAATTAACATTTTTCGAAAGACGCTGACGGAGGAAGAAAGTGTCTAACTTTGTGCCATTATCATTGCCATCACTAGTATCATTATCATCATCAACAACAACAATAACAAACATCACAGTGGCAGAAGGAGAAAACGCTCCATCAGCTTCATCAGCAACAGCAACAGCGGCCAAAAGCACGAAGTGTCTGCTATAAAGTCATACTGTCCTCCTTTTTTCTCTCTTGTTGGACTGCTGTTGTATAACAGGGATTTTGCTTTGAAGACGCTGGCATTTCCACAGGATCTTCATGAAACCACACGAAAACTGCTATTTTCTCTGTAATAACTACCGTGAAAAAGCCATGTATTATGTATACAATGTGAAACATTCTTACTTGTGAAATAGAATATACGATATATATGGTCGTTGGTCTATAAAGGAGCTCAATTTTAAGTGATGATGTTGTTCTGCTACTTTCATTTGTGAGTGTGACACAACGATATTGGACTGGCTGCAATATACTATACCTATACTATCATACAAAAATAATCAGCCTGCATGATGAGGAGGACTATGATCATCATCACGATGACATTACAGAAGTAGTTTTCCGCTGACTCAGCCTGTTCTTTCATAAGAATCATAGAGAACATAAAAAGAGAGAGAAGAGATAGAAAAAGGAAAGAGGACTTTCGTCGTACCATTTCATTTCTCATTCATTTCAGCACGGATCCTTTTTTCGAAATGTATTCTCGTCCACTGGTCTCGAGAGTGTGAATCATTTAATACCTTGTACAACCGGGAAAGTTAGCACTACAAAATACAAGCCGCCAACACTTCTTCCCTACTTTTAAGGTGGGTGGAAAAGTAAGTATTTCTGGTTAAATCATTCTAATAGGCATGATGATGATGAAAGTAGTTTTCGCCTTCTTTAACGTACATTCCCATTCATTGCGGAGTGCAGGTTGCATTGCCACGACTGCCATTTGGCGAAAATGTTCTGAATCAAGCCCATTACAAGCTGTACAATGCTATCGGTATTCATTTAAAGCAGGAAACACTGAACTAGAAATGAGCGTACGACCTTCTCTGATAGAGAGAATGAAAATGGGACATATTAATGAGAAATAATGCACCAGTCTGCCAAAACCAATCGAACTTTCTATCTGTCACTTTTGAAGAACAATAAAGCGGTAACAGGAAAGGGGGTGGCTCATGATATGTCCACCTTATCGTCAATATAGCGAGTCATATTGAATAGAATATTCAAAAATCTAAAAGATTAATAAACGGACCCACATACCCCGTGTAAATTGGGCGGATTGAAAAATGAGAAGAATTTATTTATGTCGTCATGTCTGATGTGGAGGATTAGAAAACCCCGGAATATGAAACGAAAAACGGAAACGTATCGACATATATTTTCTTGTCTTGCTAGCAATCTTGTTTGCTGGTTTGTTACATCTTCGTAGGCGTTCTGTGAGTGAGCTCATAATAAGAAAATGCACTACACATAAAAGCATATCGCCTCTTATCTTATTTCTAACTGAACTATAAAAATGCTCGCGGAATTTTTATGCTGAGTTAAAAATATTCACATTATCACACAAAGATCATGCATCTTTCCCAACCACGCTGATATGACTGTAACTGTAACAGAAAACATCTTACAAGGGAAAAAGAACATACATCTTATTATTTAAAACGCTCGCGAGCAACTTTTTATGGAAGACAGCAAAGAATTTTAATGAAGGTATATATTTATACACCATACGTAACTTCCATACTTCTCCCACGAATTGTTCCCATTGGTATATAAAATGAAAGCAATGAAATGTTTTCCTGTTCATTGTAAAAGCATGGGATTCTTTCCACCTTACACACATTGGATTTTTTCCATGTATTATTACTGTCTTACTAGGTAGTTTTACCTAATAAGGTTAAGTGTTCACCGCAGTTTTTATTTTATCGTGTGTTTTTATACGTAATACATTCTCGCTGGAGAAAGTTAGCTAACAGGGATTACGCAAAAAAGATTTACGAATACTTACATGAAATACGTTATATAAATTTAGCCTGGTTTTGACATATTAAAATATTTCAGATCAGTAAAAGCATATTTAAAAAAATAGAAATATGTAATGTGAAAAACTTGTAATATTTATTTAGCGTCTTGTCACTTACGTTTTATTTTATTTTATGTTGTTCATCATGAATTGATGTCATGTACTACTGCCTATTTGATTTTTTGCGAATTTCTGTGAAAATTGTATTCATTACATATTGCTATGCTATTGTACATGAGCCGATTATTTAGGTAATATATGTACGGTAATTTGATTGAGCTGTATCCGGCCCGGACACATATTGTTAGTTTAATATTTATTTCATGTGAAAAATGAATGTCAGTTGACGTTTGCATAAAAGTTGTATTCAATAAACACTAGATAGTGTAGCCGCATTCCTGACAGAATGATACATGACAAAAATAGAGCTTCTATTATATTATAATAGTACATAGTTGTATGACCCTGGCTCGGTATTTGTAAGAAAGATTTTTCGAGAAAGCGTGCATGTGTTCAGTTTCAGTTGTTGCCTACGTCAGTTTAAAAATGCGAAAATTCGCTAAAATGACAGCGGTGCTTTTTGTATAGTATGGCATCTGCTACTTTTGTGTACACGGGTGCTCACATCTTTCCGTACATTGAATTATGGTCTTTCTATATTCTATTCCTAATGGACAAAAATGTAGCATGTTCAATCAGTTAACCCTTTATGTACTTTTCCCTTTTGAGCTTTTTTGCTTAAAGAATGGGTTGATGCATGTACTAGTAGGTCGTAGGTACAGTATTGTCTGCATAAATTCTTCGTAGAAACGCTTCATTGTATTCAGTTCAAACTGGCTATAACTCATCTTCAAAGACAAATTCCATTATGCTCTTTTTGATTTAATACTACTGTGAAAATGGATTTTCCCCCTAAAGTCAGAAATGAGAAATTGTTCACTGTACACAGAAAAGTTTTAGACAGCAATGTTTCTCTTCTGTGTCAACGTGCGTAACTCTTCTCTGTGTGACGTAAATGGAAATTCAAGCCTCAATTGAACAAAGAAAGCACTGGAAAGGTGGGAGTGATTTCTTGGGTTTGTAGAAATAAAATCACTGGTGTATTGTCAATGTAGTAATTTTAGCATGTTTACGAAAAAAGTTTCTTTGAAAAATATAAGCTTTCAAATGTCAATATTATCCCGTAACTGAGGCAGAATAATAAATATTTTTTGACAAACTCCATATACTGTGTATATTATGTGGATTCTGCTTCTGCTCAATGCATTCCACGGTCTATCGAGTTTCTTCCCAAAACTTAATGAAAACTTTTGTTTCAGAGATTCCTTCCACCGCCTATGTGAAATTTGACATCACACACAAACATAAAATCCATTTATGGGAGAAGGTATAAGTTATATGGCCTTAGGTAAAACAATATTATGTTTACACACAAAAACAGAAGTATACTCACAAATTTTATCCTAGTCTGCAGTTTCTTAGTTTTTCCTTCCTAGTGACATACCAATAAAAGCCACCGGCAGAAAAATCGTTGCTCGTGAAAAATGTTATTGGCGAAATCAAAGAGAAAGCAGAGTTGAACTCAACATGCAATCCATAAATAATGGACATCGTTGAAATATAAAGGAGATTTGTTCATGCTCCTATGAAATGTATAGCTAATGCATGAATGTGTACTGCTTCTGTTTGGCAAAGACGCACGGACACTTTATATTTATCTAAAGCTGGTGGGCCACCAGGGTGAATAACCTGACAGTGTGCATTTGTTTTCAATTTTATATCAACAAGGATACGTATGTTTTAAATACTGCAAATATGAAAACGCTGAGATTCAATAATTTAAACATACCAGTCATCATCGTTTTCCTTTCTAATGAAACACTAGTCCGTTTAAAGGCATTCCCTTCATTGCTATATATAAATTTGTGTGAAAGCAAGTGTCTAAGCCAGTCTCATTGAGAGCCCTATTGACCACAAAAACAATGAATAATATAGTCAATAGCAAAATATTATGTTGTTTGCGTGGAAAAGAAAGTTTTTTCAATTGGCGATATTGTACAGTGACATTCAGAACGATCAACCGCAGAGTATGCGGTGTTTCCACTGAATGGGGCGTCTGGCTAGACGAAAGGTGGAATTGTGCAGCTGCCTGACATGTAAAACATGCAAATTTCACGTAAACCACAGTGCACGAGCACATAAAAGGTGTTAAGTATATTTTTAGACGTTAAATACTCGGTTTTCCATTTATGTTTTATAGGTTTCAGTAAAAACCGACGTCGACTTTTTAAAATGGGCAACTTACGTATTATTATGACCCAACATTTCCATTTAAGAGGTTGTACACAACACGACGGGTATACGGCATACACATAATTGAACATTTTCTCAAATAAATGGATATCATTTGCTGGTGATTATTACCTTATTATTACTGCAGAGTTACTATATATTGTAACGATCTTTTCGTTTTGATTTGCTCGTAAATTCTTACAGGGCAGTGTCGTATTTCGCTATTTATAGATCCTGTTAATGTAACCAATTCATTTTGATTTAGAAAATATCCGTGTGGTTTTGGCAGGCTGTCAATCTTTATACATTTTCAAATGAACAAATCGAAATGCTACACCATTTACCATTAGAAGTTGTTATTTGAGATTGAAAATCTGCACATTGATGTTATATCCTGATTTTGTTCACGCATTCAACCAAACGGCCGATTTCTTTTTTATTCATATACAACAAGAGAAAGAAGTACATTTTTGTAAAAGTTCCTACATAGTTCCAGATTTTCTTCAAACTACTAATATTGCATGCAAACTGAAGTTAATAGCGCTCCACATGCAAGCATTAGCTCACATGCAAATACAAACAAAAAGCTCAAAGGAAAAACAGAATGAGCGAGTAGCACAGCATGACGTGAGAAATTTCAGTATAAGGAATAAATTCTAGAGACATTTCTATGTTATGTATGTATTGTGCGCTAAATATTTCTTCGTCAATTTTTTGTACCAATTCAGTTTAAAAATACATGTTAGGTACGTATATCCTTACAACTTTCCTTATTGCAATGACTGATGAAAATTTAGTGTCAATTTCAGCAATACATACATAGATACGGCGATAACATAAGAAATGGATTAAAATGATGAATTTACCGTCTTCCATTCTTTTAGCCATTCTAATTATTGCCTTTTTTGAAACTTTACAAACGTTAAAATAATATGCGAACTTGATGCCAGATATAGGCAGTCCAAATCATAATAAAGATGGCATGTTTATGAAACACTTCCATATCAAAATTTATTGTGTAGCTGATGATAACGTGTGATATTTATGGCTGTTGAGGTTTGCGCTGCTGATGGAAGTGGCATGATAGGTATAACACAATATGCAATTGAACATCTGGATTTTCAAGGACAGAAGTTGGTGCGGTAGAGAATGATTGGCATTATGACATGTTAACAAATATGCCTGTGGACGGCTACTGCTTTTTGAGGAAATATTTCTATAATGATTCTGTTTTTTCAGCAATTTGAATTGAAGTCTCATATCAATATATCATCGAAAATTAAACTCATGTATCTGAATTTTACGACTCTATCATACCTAACATTAAAATATAACTTCCGTCGAATACAACTTTGAATCGAATTTTGTGGGTTGTCTTGCTTAATCAAGTAGGTAGCTAAGCTATCCTCGATCATTAACTACCAACTACGCTCAACGACTCGGACTCAGTCACTCATCTCATAATCAGTCAAGACGGACCTGTCTGTCTGGTATTTCGAGTACTATAGTGTTCACAGATATATAGAGGTGTTGAAAGCTTTTAAACTAATTACTAATTCTCTTCTTCATATCGGAAAACCCTAATTTTGAAAAGAACTACATGAGATGACTGTATACAAATATAAAGCAATTTAAGTAATTTGCTGCTGCTACAAGAACTGGCAAATACATTGTAAGTAGTTTCTGTATATTAATAAGTCGGCATACATACAAGTACTAGTATAGTATTGATGAATTAGGGGCTCATTCACGCAGTAGCAAAGGAAGTAAATCAGAAGCTGGTCATCAAAATAGGCAGGTTTTATGTAAGTGCATACATACGTTATCACCAACTCTCCACACTCGTGTGTTCATCTCAAAAGTACGCAGATATGTTACCAGGAACAAAGCTGGATGAGACACAATTCGTATGAAGAGTAGTATATTAATATAAAGCATTGATATCAATTTGTATTTGTGGGAGGTGAAACATTTCGGGTCAAGTGTCCATTATCTTCTCTGCTGTTTGTTTACACAAGGTGCAAATGTGTACTACGAACTGTACGAAATGTAAAGTGATTACTTTAATGAAAACAAAGCATTTACCGTCACCGTTTTATCTGATAGATTATGGTTTTATCGAGTCATCTTTGATTCCATTCTACTTCCAATGTAGTATTCATTCTCACATGTAATTCAGCTTATAAAACATGTATTCCTATGTGGGTTGAGTTACGCCGCAAAACATTGTGAATATAGCACATCAATAGTAATGCAGTGCCGTGAGCTTTTTACCTATCATTTTCAAACTTAATTTAGGTATTTATGCAATCCTTAACCTCAACATCACTAACGGAGGTAATGAAACATTCTGTTCGTGAGGGTGGTACATAATGGTCTGGTTGTAAAAACCGAACTAGTAAAACCTTTTGAAACGTTTGAAACGAGTAAACCGCAAAAAGTTGTTGGGCTTGTCAGTGTGGAAAAGTGTTTCATGTGTAACACGGGAGTTACACAAGCAAAGTTTCTTTCCCGCAAAATGAAAAGAGCAATGCCCAGTACAGACAACCGCACTTTGGCACTTTTCAAAAATGCACATAGAAAACGAAAATCATAATTTTGTATGCTGAGGTAGTACATAATATGCTGATAGTTTCGTTTACTTTTGTAAAAAGGTGCTTGTGATCCGTGACCTGAGATTAAAGAGGAGTGGACCAAAGAGAGTGAAATCAACCTGTAAAATATTCTATACAAGTAGATAAAGCGTGTAGTGCAGAACAAAAAAGCAGCGGAATTTGGTGGACAAAGTTGATAAAGTATGGCAAAATCGGAATCGTATTACCTGTGTTGATCATTAAAATTTTCCAACCATGACCAAACATTTTGAATTCAACTGGAGGATTCCAGTCCCAGAAAAACTACTTGAGGGATGTATAGTCGACCGTTGGACAGAGGTAAGCAAACAACTGTGTTTATTATTTGTTCCTGTATAGCTATTGAATAATTCAATGCTCCAATCATAATAATAATACCTACATATTATGCAAATACATATGTACAGATTCACATTCAAATTAAGATAAAGTATCAATTTTCACTAGACCTATCATATAAAACTAAAGGCTGCAAAATTTTGATTTTAGGATCCAACAGAGTACGAGCCAGACTGTTTTGTCCAGGTCGACGAGTATGGATTTTTCATGCACTGGAAAAGCGAAGGAAGGGTAAGACTAATACATTATCTGTATTCTGTATGAAAACATAATATGCACACTACGTTAAGCAATGTAGAGCATCGAATAAGTACGGTCGGTATTTCAATTTCGACCCTTTTTGAAAATTCATTTATTCATTAACGATCCCTATATAATTTATGTACATTTATACCTTTCTCTTAATTAACCATCACCCTTTTGATTTGAAAATTTAAGGCCACGACATAGAACATGCATTAAATTATTATGTAGATTATGAATTTGTTTATATGCATTCGTATGAATATTACAAGATTATGCGTAGGTAATAAGTGCTTTGAACAGAAAATAAAAAACGCATATAGATTCACCGATAGAACATTCTTATAAGAGCATAATATACATATACATTTACTACGTCATTTTGGTTAAATACGATATGGTTAAACTTTCCTTTTCATTTCTAGGACGGAGATGTGGTGGAACTGTGCCAAGTCAGTGACATCCGTGCTGGCGGACTACCAAAGGTAAGATTTCTTATCGTTTTTTGCATTTATACAAACGATGTTATCACCAATGATATATAGTATTAGCGTAATGATCAAATGGAAACTTTAACGAGGACAGTATGCGATGAGGCCGATGCAAAGATGTGACGGCATCTTGTTTACAAAAACAATGGAACCTCCGACGTTGAATACTTTTTCATTGCATCTAAATGTTCCGGATGACAGAGTGAGAAGCAGACATGACAGGGTTGCTATAAAACAATGCGAAGCAAAATATTTCTAATAAATTAACGGCAGATATATTCTCGGAATAGACCACTCAAACCAGCCATAATCTAATTCTTCTAAATAACATACATGCTGTGTTGACTTTTATAATTTACTAAAATAACATAATATATTTTTTCAAAAGTACTTCTCACACATTTTTGCAATCACTGACATTGATAAGTCAGGAATTTATAGAAGCAAATAATTGCGTACGATAAATAGCAGCAATAAGCTGATATACTATTTTTATGATTTACGTAGAATCAGTAGCACCAAAATTAAGTGGCCCATTGATACGATGCCCTTTCTAGGTCATCGCAATAATCAATTATTGCGTGCCTTGATGTCTTTATTTTATAAACCAGGTTAATATGTTACCAATTTTTCAAGGAAACACTTTTGGCATTTACCTAACGACTTGATCGTTCCATCCTACCGTGACGATGTATGTATGTCAATGCATATAGGTAGATTAATTTCAAACGCTAATTTTTAGATAAATGTTACATGATTCTCCCGCTTACGCATAATCAGAAACGAAAATGTTTGTACTTTTGTTATCGTCTGCCGTTAATAAATCTAAAAAGATGATTCCTGTTTCATTGTTTTCGTTCTTTTATATTAATAAAAGAAGTCATCTGGAAGTCTAGTTACTGTTATGAGAATACTGCCACTGGCAATTAATGTACCAAAATAAATAAATAGAAATATAAAATAACTCGCGTGGATCAATTATATATTTGATGATAACTTTAATAATATCCTATTTGTTTCCCCTTTTCTTATTGTCTACCATCACCCCAGGATCCAAGATTACAAGGACAGTTGCAAGTTAAACATGGCGACAGCCTTGAAGACAAGTCTTTGACCGTTTGCTCCGGTACCGATTTGGTTAATACAAACTATCTCCATCTTGTCTTTCCAGATGCTGAGACTGCTAAGGTAAAAAATCGTTCAAACGGTTACACTTAACTTTTATGAATCTCGCATCTTAATTACAGTTTCCTAGAAAGTTTACAATAAGTGGGTACATATTTAAGACAATCTCGCTAGACAGAGGAAGAATGCGCAAAACTTGTGTTTTGGCACTTTACATGCGTGTTTATTTCAAATTTTCATTGTGCTAATAATCTGTAACAAACCTCATACGACATCTTTTTTATAAATTACTGTTATCATGCTGCAGACCTGGGTAGAAGGATTAAGGAAGATAACACACAACTATAAAGCGAATAATATTTGTCCTATGACATGTCTAAAGAAGCAGTAAGTTGCATTGATCTAATTAAATAAATTTCTAGTTAATGACCTAATGATAGGATGCATTTCATTTGCCTCTTGCTTTACCAGTCTCTTCGCTATAAACCTAGTTTACAACAATATGAATCCCTAAATCAAGCATGCAAATGTGTAAGAATAAGAATAGTCATTATTTTCCAGAAATGTAATATGGAAGAAGTGTATTACGTATGCATGCTCATATTGTCACCTATATCGGAATTGCAATTATGACAACAATTCGTTAATTTTATTATTGCATGCCGTATTTACTATATACGTTATATATGAATCTCTTTGCTATATACATATACCTATACATATGAACTTTAATATTTTAAACAGCCAGTTTCAAACTCGTATGCAAACCTTATTCATATTTGTATGATACCTAATTCTACGTCGTATTATTACAAACGTTTTCAGTCAGTTTCTTATAAGCTTTAGTGCAATGTCCGTTTAAGGCCAAGGTTATAAGCTATTTTTACTTTTATAGATTCTGCAGCATGGCCAATGTAAATTACTTCAAAATCCTCAGTTGCGTGATATAAAAGGCTATTTTATAGATGTACCATCGTGTACATCAATAAAGATTAATTTATGCATGAGTAAATGTATTTTTAAGTTCATTATTTATAATTTTGTTTTTTGGGTTTCAAATTTTTTCCTCATTTTCATTTTCTATACCCAGATATGGCAAGTTAGTTGCCGGAAGTTGGCACACAATCATAAGATGAATAATGTGTGCCCCAGCACAAGTCTCTTGAAGCAGTAAGTTTACATTATTATTTTACATTGGGTTGGTTTTAGCAGGTCTACTTCATTTTATTTTGTCATTTTTTGTGTACACGCTTCTATCTTATAGATTGTATTTATTTTTTCAATTATAAGGTGCTAACTTTACAATGAAGCTTGCTTGATTGCGTGTGTCTTTCTATTAAGGTTTTATATTATTTATTACTATGAAACTTTTAGGCAAACTATGCGCCAAAAGTTAAACAAGCTTGCTTAGTGTTTGCAGACACAGAGGTTTTTGAATTTAGAAACTGCAATTGTTCCTGGAATACCTAATATGATTTGCCCTTCTGATATTATACCCATCGCGCTGTCGTAATAAATTTAAAAATATTCAACACATTATATTTCATCTTACGCTTTCCATTGTGCTTCACTTGTAAAAACTAAGCAGACAATGGATTATACTGCGACTAGAATTTGCATCTTACAGTCTTTTTTTCTCTTACCCATGCATTTATCCTTGTTCCATACAAATTCTCTTTCTTCTTCGCACTTTCACGTGAACTATAAGCTAAGCTGAATGTGACTACCTACTCTAAAATGTATCTCGAAAGAATTTCCAGACGTGCTAGGGAATATGGTAGCGCCAACAGTGAACACTTGTAAAAATATTATGGAAGCTATTATCCTTGTCTTCTGTGAAGGTCATCCATTAAGATATGTACATTTATGTACGTAACTACCACCACTGCGGAGTACAACTATATGTTCATGAAGGGTTAATACTTCACACGCCAAGTAAATGCATAGGTATAATAAAATATTATAACTACTTAAAATACACGAATACTTTTCGCTGACAAATTGAAAATTTTAGTCACACGCAGCAGATTTTTTTGGTGTGACATTTATTTTTTTATACTGTGCTGTTTATTCCGACAAAAGCTAGACCTATAATAACGGTAAATTGCATTCACATTCCAAACGAGTTGCAAGTTTAAGTCTTGCATATCACAGTGATTTCAATTATGCTTACCGACATTGTCTTTATATCATAAAATTCTTTTCTCAGTAAGGCTACTATTCAGTTATTTCCTATAAGCCAACTTTCACCTAATTTGCTTTTCACCTTGCTTTGTGACAATGTGCTTATTTCGATTGATAGCAATACAAAATCGTGAAAGGCCAAGTTTGTAAAATAAAATTCAAGCAATTTCGGGTTTTTACATGCAGCCTATCAGTTGTTGGATTCATTTTATCTTTTATTGCCGCATTATCTTATTTCTTGTAAGCTAGACTCGAGAAGCTGATACTATTAGCTAAATATATATTCTATAAATTGGGAGGCATACAACATTTTTCGTTCTTCCGTCAGTTAGCTTTCCGTAAACAAGGTAGATAAAAGAGTTATAGGAAAAATTCGCTGCGTATTTGCTAGCCTGTAAAACATTTATATTATTGGATGAGATAAAGAGATATGGATGTTTTGTAAAATACAAGAGTAGGTAATGATAAAAGAAAAACTTTACACAGTGATGGCTTCTCTGAAGGAATTGCCAACTATTTTCTTCTAATAAAGACAGTCTACATTGAAACAAAATTACAGCTTGAGATAGCTTTTATTAATGTGCTATACTTTCTTCTTCTTTCCTTCTGTGTTGTAGCCTAGAGCACTTTCTCAGAATTTAATATTTTGCTTCCCTCTGGTTTGGATGAAAGAGATAGAATGATGAAACTACCAAAGCGAACATTTTCGGCATGATATTGCTGATGCGCCATTTATAAAATGGGAGCCAAAATTATTAAACTTGAAAACACATAACTTAGAACATGCTGTTTAAAGAAGTAACGGTGGATAGTGTAAAGCACAAGATTATTAACATTGGCTTCACCGTTGGTGTTTGTTTCATTTATATGGTGCTCCCTCAATCGCCTTTACTTTCACAGAAGCTATAGCTTCAATACCGACGATTTAATAAAAATAGATGTAATGAAAATGTTCCCCATCACCTCAGTTTCTCCATTTGACTAACTGCGCTAATTTGACTGAAAATCAATAACAACGTGACTCAAAAGAATAAAAGCTTCTATTACATATTTTAAAGATTATATTATCTCAAGCATTCCATCCCACAAGTAGTGGCAACGTAAGCTATTTAATAACCTACAGTGTGTTGTTGGTTTCTAGGAATCATTATGACAAAATATGAGGTTATATATGAAGCTCTTTGAGTTATACAATTTGAATGTAAGTAGGTAGTAGTAAACAATATAAGTGGATTTTGTTAGCCACATAGCCTTGAAGAGAAATATACTTTCTCTCTCGATTCGTCTAATTTTCATTGCATTCCAGAAGAATGAATGGAAACCACAAAAATGACGTGGGCGACTTGATTAAACTGATATCAGTAATGAGTAAACAAGCGTATCGTGTCGATTCCCGACTAAACATTTCATTTTCCATCTGTTCGTATTCAGTTCGGATTTGCTGTGAATCTTACCACTATGCTAATATATTACTTTAGGATTTCCCTCACAATAAGCTTCTTTCCAACGTTTATTTATCTTTCTATCACTTGATTGACAATTGACGGCTAAGAAATTGAGTAAGTGTTTTAATCACCTATCACCTCTGTCCTGTTGATTGACTGAAATATTGGTAAAAACTGCTTATCCAAACTTTTTATTGTCATACTCTATGCAAGTGTTTTCCTCACGAAAATATAAAACACATTGCTATGATTTGCTACACAAGACTTTACACTACACATATTATGGTAATTTGAATTTAATGACAATTGAATTCTTATCTACTGCTCACGGCAAGTGAACCTCACTCGTCTAATAAAAATGTGTTATACCAAAAACTTTCCTCCTATTCCAGAGATTTATTACTGTCACCTTTATGTCAATTAAAAATTAAGCTCCAGTCAATGTAACAAACGTTAGGTCACCGATGCTTAGTTTATCTGGATAATTTCTCTTATTAGATGGGCTTTGTATTAAAAGAACCAAAATTATCCTTTTCGATGTTAGTTCTGGCCATTATGGCATTGTCGTTAATATATAAGTTAGAAAATCAATTCGACATTGTCGGAAGTGTACACTTATCATTATGTATCTTAATTAATTGTTGTAATATGCAGCAAGCATTGTATTATGTTTACAATAAACTAGGATTTATTGAACAATTAGTAGCAGTGTATATATTTCCGCCATTCCAATAAAACTATTTACTACACTAGTACATATATAGGTATGTTACGTATTCATTGAGTACTTACGTAAGGATTTGGTCTTTAGTACTTTGCAGATAGTAAATTTGCAAAGGCTATAAACATTTTTTTGCTCAGGAATAGCTCAAGGCCCGTTGATTTTCCTATTTTCTAGATCACAGCTGGTAAGCTGGAAGTCTGAAAGTGCTAGCTGAAATTTAATCCTATCTCTGTTCCTTTTCCCAAACACTGTATTTTTATAGATCATGTTCTCACCACTATAGTGTTTGAATGAGCGTGTCTACCTTCAGTACGTTGCGTCATGGAGAAAGTAGAGCTTTCTTTTGGGAATAATTGAGCAAGTCTTGCAAATGCAGTCTGTCCTGCTTGCATCTGCGTCCCTCTGTCCCTTTACGAAGTACTCAGCAAAGCAAACTTAAACCAATATTGGAATATAAATGTAGGTACTTCCGTATCTGTGAGACAGACTCTCGCACAACCACTTACGGGATCACTACATCCGTAGACTAGACTCCAGAGCTGCTAAACCGTTGATTTGGCTAGTCAAATTCGCTTTAATATTTTTTGTATAGAATTTTAGCTTCTTTGTTACGTGATATCATGTATTGCACTCATGTAAATTCGTTTTCATTTAATGAAACTATGCATAGGAAAGGGATATGAAATACATGTACTTTCGTTATATCGCGACATTTAATATCATTATTTTTGAAGATGAAAATGAATAATACGAGTCAAACTGTAAAACGTGCTTATTTGCTTTTTTATCTATCCAGATTCTAGAGGCGCCTTCCCTGCATCATATTTTGTTTCTGGTGCTTTCTGTTACGTGTCGAATTATATTTTTATATAGACTTTCTCATATAATTCTAAAGAAGGAATGTGAATCCGTATAATCTACATCTAATTGTGCTAACAACCTTGCTTGCTTAAAATGAACCCCGTTTTTCGCTAGTTCTAATTCATCATTAATGCTCGTTGCTCGTTTTGTCAACCATTTCCTATTTGCTATGCAATTCATGCTGTATGTGGTGACCTTTGATATTAGTAGTATTTTTGTTCATGTAAATGCGCTCATGTAAGTCAGTAATCGAATGGTCTATAGAGCAGTGTAATTCAAAAGGTGATATGTGGACTATGACTTGTTTTAGACCCAGTGATAAGGTAAGCGAAAAAAATGTAACAAATAAAATGAGGGAGCAGAAAAATAAATAAATAGTGCCGGATGCATGTATTATGAAAATATCTATACATATCCTACAGTAGTAGTAGTAGTAGTTGGGACACACATGCCTGTGAAATGAGCTCTAATAACAAATATGCTGGGCTCTGGCTAAACTAGCCTCATCCTATTTCCTGTAGGCAAAGATAATATATGGCCAATACAAAATATGTGGGCCACAACCTAAAAAGCAGATTGCTTCCAGCGAAATCCGGAATTGACTCATGTAGAAGATCGACTATGAACATGTAAAAAATAAATTAGTTGGGCTTAGAATATAGGATTTTAGGAAGGCTTTGATGCTATCTTTTTATGAAATATTTATGCGAATCTCGCCCATTCTGGCCAATGGCGAAGGGAGGCTGCACACAGTCAATAAGATTTTGTGTCCAGTATTATAATGCTTAACCTGAAAACTGTGGACGCTTACCAATTTCGTATACGTTATAGGAATGAAATATGACCTTGTAACATTGTAACTCATAGTCGAGATACTGATTAATAGTCAATTGATTTTAAATCGAACACGAATTAAAAGACTCGCTTTTTGTCCAGTACAGAACTACAGTGGAAGTTGTAGTTTATGAATGCTGTCAATTATAGTTTCACAGGCTAAATTATGTCATTTTGTATTAGGCATATACACTAAAACAAAGACAGAAATATATACCTAATTATAATTTATTCCCGCCAGTATAAGAGTAAAAGTTTCCATACAAGTTTTATTTTTAAAACTTTAACCAAGAGACAACTTTTAATACATATAATCAACATTTTTAGAAATAAACATTACTTAAGGTATATAAAGAATGTATGATACGACCTTTTAGGTAAAAATATTAATATTTTTACTTTTTCAACTTTACAGAATGACGTGATAGAACCGAGTGATTTCACCTTTGAAAAATTCGTTGCCCTCTACCATAAAATATGTCCCAGGAATGATATTGAAGAACTATTCCAGCAAATGTAAGTGCCAAACCCATTGTGAAACTAATCCATAAATACGTGCATACATTGGTTGGCTAATTCCCTACGAAGCAGATGGTTCAAACACCGATCGTGTTGAAAACATGACGGTGAAAGGCGAAAGCTACACAACATTCCATACATTTCAAGCTAGCTTAGTTTTGATAGACAATAAACATTTGATCTTCCCTTCTTATTTATATGTATTATAGTTGATTCAAATGAGAACAAAAGGAGTATAAATGTTTGTTCATAAAAAATTAGTACAAGTAAAATGCATCACGATTCTAATAATTGCTCCCCCAGCGTGGTTAAATGACTGGATATTATTTTGAGGAAATCTGAAACAAAAACGAAAGATGTTTTGCTGTTTATCTTTTCGTTGATGGATATTCAACAGAAAGCGAGTAAAGTAGTGTACACATTATGCTTTTGAATATGATACAATACAAGTATATGTTATAACATATATTCATATATGAGGATAGTCGAACATCTCTATTTGATTGCGTAAGTTATGGAATGGAAGAAAAACAAAACTAACGAAATGTATTCATAAAGTCATGCTGGTAGTAAGCTTACTGCTAGCCCACTTAAATCCATGCACATTTGCGCACTTCATGATAGTTAGTTTTATCCAGTTTCGAGGTTCAAAGTCCACTTTTTGTGGTGAGCGATAAAGGGTAAAGTCTTATCCCTTAAAACCTTGTTCTTCTCTAGAACCTATCTGGGTATGCGCACTTAAAAAGGGGTATACGTATCTCTTTGGCGAGCGAAAGAGAGAACAACCTTTTAACATGAATAGGTATGCTCACTATTATCTTTTTTGGAAAA